>QKQZ01014265.1:0-29872 GCA_003595255.1 Solenopsis fugax
TATATGTAGTTCAAAGCAAGTACATTTCCGTGTTTTATCTTTAACGGCATTGTGAAGGGGAAGATTCAACCCTTCAAACCGTCCAACTTTTTTTTTTTTAATGAATATAGGACTCAGGAAACGCAAAAGAAAAAAAACTCCAACGAATAGCCCTGGTCTCCCCTATATTTACTTGTTAAAAAATATTAAATTTTTTAAGAGTTTGTACTAAGACAACGAACAAAAAAATACAATTTATTAATTTTTTAATAAATTTTACATTAAATTATTATTACATTAATTTTACATAAAATACAGAAATTTTTTAGTCATAAATTTAAATTTAAATAATTATAAAGTAAGAATTTTATATTGCATTATCATTTGTTATACGATTTTATTAAACTTTTTTTGAGAAAAATAAACTTTAATATAATTAGAGAGATATTCGACCGATAATGTACAACATACAAATTGAAACAAGAACGCCTTCTACGGTCAAGATCTAGATCTTAGTGCTTTTATATATTTTATTTGTGTGATTTTTATACACCTTTTTTCAAATTCAACCGACTGCGCGCCGACTTCAACTTATAGTTGTGTTATGACCGGAAAAGTAATTCGGCGCGCAGTCGGTTGAATTTGAAAAAAGATGTATAAAAATCACACAAGTAAAATATGTAAAAGCACTAAGATCTAGCTTGACCGTAGAAGGCGTTCTTATTTCAATTTAATATAATTATTTCCAATTTTGCTTGAAAATGATTTATATACAAAAATATTTTATATCAAATTTTTATAATATGTTATTACATTTGTAGAAATTACTAATAATTTGTTATTTAGATAAACGACTTCATGAAAAGTAATTCCGGAGGACAAACATCACAAGATGATCAAGATGGTCAAAACAGAATAGAATTACGAAAAGCTAAACTGACAAAAATAATTAGTACAGCTAACAAATTGTTGCCACTTATAACAAAAGAAGATAAAATTGTAAAACAATCATAATGAGTTAAAAGGATATAGCATATTTTTATAATATGCATATGTGTATGTTCATATATACATTGTACTTTTAATAATAATTATAATAAAGTTCTTGAAATAGTCAGAAAATTTCTTCCTTTTCTAATTTACAAGTTATACAGTCGAACGTCGATAACTCGAATCTCTATAACTCAAAAATCTCTATAAGGTGAAAATTTTATTCATTCCCTTCCGTTCCGCTGCGGAAAATTTCTACAAATCAAAATAAAATTTGCCATAACTTGAATTATTTGTCAGATATTTAGAATTATTATTTTATAACTCTCGAATTTAAAGTAGCCAGACTTCTATAACTCGAAGTTGAAGCTATAATGGGTGCATTTTATTTAATGCTCGCAACGCCTCCGTAAGTCAAATTTTCATCTATAACCCTCTTTTATTCGAAAAACTTCGATAAGTCGAAACCTCTATAACTTAAAGATTTTAGCTCTTCCCTTGAGATTCGAGTTATCGAGGTTCGACTGTATTATTTTATATCACACAATAAAAGTAGTATACATAAATAATTTTTATATTATTTTTATTATTTAAATAGATTGTATTTTATATTTTAATGTTGTAAAATTACAGTGTAAATATTATAAAATTGGTGTACACTGAAAATCAAAAATGTTACAACACTTTTTTTTATGAGTTTCGGAATGTAGTTTAATCGCTGAGCGATTGGTTTTTACTTATGTATCTAACCAGTTACGTTCATTCGCTTTATGAGGCTAATAATAAGTTCCGAAATTCATCGAAAAAAAGTGTTGTAACCTTTTTGCTTCCCAGTGTACAATAAAATAAATTTTATCTTATATATTATATCTAAGATTGGATTTTTACATTATTACATTTCCAATATACGTACATATAAATATATTTAATATTATACGAAATTGTGTATCAACAATTGCTTATTTTTATATTTTTAATTAATTTCATAATTTTATCAATCATTGAATAATTTTCAGTTAATTGTTAAAATTATTTAACAAATATTATTCTCTATGCACCTATTTATATTCTTAAAAATGTCATCTTATAGAGTTTGTACGAGATTTAAATATTGTTAAATAGTGATTAATATTATATTCATTATATTTGTTAATAATAGAAAATACAAAATGTCGAAATACCTATATAAGTGTCGTATTATCTATATTTGATAAAGTTACTTGCCTTATTTTGCTTCCTCGAAAAGATCATTCTTTATTAGCATCAAATGCTTCAATTGTGTCGCAATTGTAGCATAGAGGTTTATAAATAGGAAATAATAGGTGTTTCAACTAGTTGAATCGTTACTATCGTCATGGGATCTTATAATGTCTCAACGTAAGTACGCAAAAAATTTTAACAATAAATATTCAATAACGCAATTAGATTATCTTTCACATGAAAGAAACAACTGCTCTTGTAATATTAAGTGTTTGGTGTTTTATGAAAAATTTTTGTTGCCTTTCTCTAAAGTTCTAAAGTTCCAAGTTTTAAATTTTTCGACTTTATAATTTTAACCGAATACCTTCTTTAATGACAGCGTTGTTCTTTTTATCACTTTTAAATCCTCTTATTTAGAAATAATTGTTTATAACTAAACAAATAATAATTAAATATATTTTTGTAATTATTTGTAAAAAGAGTTAACAAGATGGCAATCTAAATCAGTATACTTTTGATATCCAGAAACTGTATAATAAATTGCGTATTTATTAATTCATCTGACTCGCTAATTTACAACGAAAATAAATTAAACATTTAATCAATATTGTTTTCATTCTGTGAATTACTATTCCTATGTGGAAGTTATGTAAAGTTAAATTCAACCTTGAACGTGATGCCCACCGCTATTGCTTAATATGCCTGATCAGCTTAATTAACACTACGGTCACGTTGCTGTTTTGACGCGGAGACGCATTTCCACTTTACATTTGTTATACTTTACTGTATTACATTCACGCTTCTCTGATAATGCGAGACTACGTTTCTGTGAATACAAGGTATGCATGTGCATAAGTTCTATTGAGATAATAAACATTAAATCAAAATAAACTATTATCTATCATTATTATGTTTCTAAAAAGTAATGTGTGAAATAACATAAAAAAAATAAATTTTATCAAATTATAGTTTTTATCAAATTATTTTAGATAAAGAAACTTAAATTATTTACTATTACTGATATAATTCGAGAACATGATACCCGACTGTAATTATAATAATAGTATTTACTGAGTAAATTCATAATAACGATATGCTATTTTTATGTGCGGATTTTTAGTAGAAAAAATCTTCTAATAATGTTTATGAAAAGTTTAAATTATTTTATTCTTTCAGAATGCTGACATGTAAAATTATTTTCATCTACGTCTTTGCACTCATTGTGACAGACGCCGCTGCCATTCAAGATTCATGTTCGAACAATAAGGAGATAAATTATCGGTTACCAAATCATACAAAACCGCTATTCTATGATCTTAAATTAAATCCGCATCTCACACCTGACAACTTTACGTTTGATGGCGAAGTACACATTCATATCGATATTCTAAACCAGACGAGTACTCTCACGCTGCACATGAAGAAACTGATAATAGACGAAAGTGCGACTTTTTTGAGAACCAGTGAATCCGATTTTTATTTACTACGTACTACCTATTATGCTCCTATCACGCACGACAATAATAATCTGACCGAATTGTTGATTCTTGGATTTGGAGAGGAATTGCCTGTTGGACGTTATATTTTATATCTAAAATTTACTGGTATTCTGAACGACAGATCATACGGATTCTACAGAAGTTCTTATATAAACGACGCAGGAGATACGGAGTAAGTACGAAATCATTTATGTTATCACACTCAAAACAGTTTAATTTTAAGTTATTAAAATGTTTTATTTCAGTCTCCGTTTTTAAATACTTAAAAATATTTTAATTTTAAATGGTGCTTAGATTTAAAACACTAAAACGTTTAATACTGAAGTCTTTAACAACTTTAAAACATTTTAAATGTTTCGTTTTAAATTGAAAACACCGTTTAAAACTATGATATTTTTAAGTTTGGAGATATTCGACCGTTTAATGTAATACATACAAATTGAAATAAGAACGCCTTCTACGGTCAAGCTGGAGCTTAGTGCTTTTTATAAATTTTACTTGTGTGATTTTTATATACCTTTTTTCAAATTCAACCGACTACGCGTCGAATTACTTTTCCGGTCATAACGCAGCTGTAAGTTGAACATGAACAGATAATATCATATTTATTAAATTAGAAATAATTTAATAATTAGCGATGCTAACTTGCATCTTGATGTTAGACCCCTTATCCCCCCTGAAAAAACTGTAAAGAATTTATTGCGAAAAATAAAAATACATATTTTTAAGTATTTAAAAAAATGGGAATAAAAATAAAACATATTTTTATATATTAAAATTAAAGATTTCTTTCTTGATGTAAGCCCTAAATTTACATATGGAAAATAATAATAGTAATATGAATGAATAAATAAACGTTAATAAGAATAACGATCAAAAGCATTCATTGTCTTTAATGAGATATAATAATAGCTGATATATATTTTTTTCAACAGATGGTTTGCCGGGACGAATTTCATAACAACTTATGCACGTACGGCTTTTCCCTGCTGGGATGAACCGGCATTGAAGACTTCTTTTAAAATTGCCGTCAAACATCATCTCAATTACACGGCCATTTCGAACATGCCGGTTTCTAAGAAGTCGGAAATCGACGAGAGGGACGGAAAGATATGGACACGTTTTGAAGAATCGCCCGTCATATCAACGTACATAGTCAGCTTCCTAATCTTCGATCTTCGTACTATAAGGAATTCAGATGGAACCATCAACGTCTGGAGCAGAGGCAACGTAATTTCCTCGATGAGTTTCGCCCACGAAGTCGCCCAGAAGGCGGCGATCGAATTGGAACGATACACCAATAGTTCCGTTCGGCTGGCCAAAATCGATCACGTTGCGCTTCCTGACAGATATGTTATTGGATACAATAAGGGCATGGAAAGTTGGGGGCTTATCACTTACAGGTAATGTCATGATACGTGTGTAGAAATGCAATAACACGTGCACAGAAGAATAAAGCATTGCAATACATCAAATATCGATGACGTGATATCTCGTGTTTTCGACGAATTGAAAAATCCATTTGTGTACGGAATTGCATTATATTAATTTTATATAGTTAGATACTTTTATCTCAATACCTATAAAGAAATGTAGAATATCTTGTGCGCCGCGATAACTGCCTATTATTTTGTACGAGTTTTAACTGCAGGTAAAGTATTATCTGTAAAAATTTTCGTTTTTGTTTTGAGATAGCGTTATGAATTTTTATCTATTCTCATATTTAAAAAATGAAAAAAATATTTTAAGGAGTTATAAGACCCTAGCAAATCGATAATTCGGGTATTTTTTAATATCATATAAAACTTTGTATTAAGAGATAGACATCTATATTCTATATAATGTTTCGGTTTTAAAAATATACATATTTATTTAAAAAAGTAAGATGCAAAATTACATTGGAAAAGTATTGTTAAAGTATAACTACAATTTTTTTCAAAACAATTTTTAAAGTGACAGCTACGATAACTCAAACATGATTTATAGACCAATTTGAAATTTTAAAGCAATAATCTAATAACACTCAGCATCAGATCACAGAAACTTCCGATTTTTAATTTTTTGTCGCGTTATAATAAAAAGAAAGAAATTTTTCAGAAAAACATAATTTTAAAATATGTGCAGTTTCGTCAAAAATAAATTTTTTTAAAATTCTCTCCGTGACTCAAAAATGATAACAAGAGTAAAAAAATTGCTTTTTAGATAATTTATTGAGATTAAATTATGGCTACCCTGCAGGTACGCACATTTATTTAGAATGCTATTAATTCTTATTTATTTTTATATTTATACTTTTGCATCTTTTTTTAAATAAAAATACATGTTTTTAAAGTAAAACACATTATTTATATATTTCTTAAAATAATTTTACATGGTGTTGAAAAATACCTTATTTTTCAATTTTGCTCTTACAACCCCTTAATTCAATAAATAATGTACATTAGAATAATTTGTCATAACATCTAAAATATTTATAAAAAAAGATTTCTACGTACACAATATATGTATATACTTATACATATATAAATATATATCATGATTATTATTTATAGGGAAGCCGCAATACTGTATAATAAAGATAGTCCAATCGACGCAATGCATAGAATTGCAGAGAATATCATTCATCAATCAAGCCATCAATGGTTGGGTAATGTTGTTAGTCCTTCATGGTGGACTGATATATGGCTGAACGGAGGACTTGCTGAATATTTTAAATATTATATTATTGATAAGGTAGAAAATTAATAATAAAACTTACGAATGGATTTTATTTTATATTGTAATTTAATATTATTTTAAAGACATACGTCTCTTATGTTATATAACAGTTTTTTGTAAAGTAATTATATAATTAGATAGATATTTTAAATAAATTTTCTTATATTTAGATATATAAAGATTGGCAAGTTACAAACTTTTCAATTATGAAAACGCTGAATGTAATACTTTTTATGGACAGTTTTGAACACACGCAACTTCTTAATTTGGAGCCTAATACTATTAAAGAAATTAATTTAAAACTTTCTTCACAAGACGATCAGAAAGGTAATATATTTCTCTACTTAACAAGACTTTGTTAATTTAAATCAAATCTTATAAAAAAATCGTAGATCCTTCCTTTAAAAATATGATTATTATTTCAGCTTTTCTGCTTTTACGGATGCTTTCACATTGCCTCTCTGATGATGTGTTCCACGTAGGCCTCATTAGATATCTTGATAAACAGTTAGTACAACATTATAATTTTATATAAACATAAATTTATAGAAAAAATGATCTCAATTAAACTATTAAATTATTACTATTTTAATTTAAATAGAAGCCATTACAATATGACATAACTAATAATCATCTAACATATTATAACAAATGTAATAAAAATTTATAACTTTGCGTACTGAATAATAAAAATTTATTTTTCTAAGTATCATTATATAAAATGTAAAAATGTTAAAATGTTATCTATTATGATTTCTTAAGCAGTAAATGCATCTCATAAAATTTATATTTTATAAAATTATCATGAAAATAATAGATAGTGCAGTAATAAGTAGATAGTTCTCTAAACTCAACATTTATATTAAACTATTTATTACAAAATTATTAGCAAGTACGGCGTAGCTGAGCCTGAAGATTTATGGGACGCTTTGCAAGATGCATTTGATGAATCGGCGGTGCCTCAGAACAAATTTAAAGTTCAAGACGTAATGGACACCTGGATAGGACAAAAAGGATATCCTCTTGTTTCAGTAACTAAAGATCAACATACCGGAAAAACAAAAATTACACAGGAATATTTTCAATCGTACAAAAAAATGAGTATAAGTAAGAACACCAATAGCACTGCGAATACGAGATGGTGGATTCCAATAAGTTTTGCAACTAGCACCAATCCGGATTTCTCGTCAACTTTAGCTACACACTGGTTGTCACCAGAAACCGAAGAGCTTGTAATCAATGGTATTGACCCACAAGATTGGATCATCGTAAATATTCAACAAACTGGTAAGATTTATACGTCTTTATAAATCCAGTATGACAGTTATCATTTTTGTACATATATTAATTACATGACAGAAATAATTAATCAAACATCTAAACATTTAGTATTTGATAAAATTATGTATAAATTTAAACTATATTACATATTATATTGCAGGCTTTTACCGTGTAAATTACGATACAACGAACTGGTTGAAAATTGCAGACTATCTCGATTCTGAGAATTACACAAAAATACATGTACTAAATCGCGCAAGGATAATTAATGATGCAATTCATCTCGTGTTCGCGAATAAATTAGATCCTAGAATTCTCATGGAAGTCACAAAATATCTACGACGTGAAACGGATTACGTAGTGTGGTACTCATTGTTTAAAATTTTGAAAGAAGCAATCATGGTTTTTGATTACAGTGGAGGAGGTGAATTGTTTAAGGTAAGTTATAATTTTTTATATCATAAATCATTTACATTTCTTCGGGCCAAAAATATAAAAGAATGTTCCAAATGACGATTACATAGAAAATTAAGAATAAGACCAATCTTTATTTTTAAAAAACCATTTTCAGTATATATCTTTATTTCTTTATACAGTAATTGGCTTCTATAATTACTCTATATTATATTTATAGTACAAATATATGAAACTGATCAAATTTATATAATTATAGCCATATATAAATGAATTGATGACCAATGTAGTGATGACACACCTGCAAGATTGGATGCAGAATCCGAATGACAATTATTTTAAAAAATTAACGAGAATTGCAATTTCTGAGGATGCATGCGCCTTAGATTTTTCTTTTTGTTTACGGAAAGCACATGCACAATTACGTGATTACTTGAAAAATTCAGCGGTACTCGCAAAGAGGTAAATATAAGATCTTCTAAATTAAAAAAGAGAAAAATAAATAATTCATATATATTAAAATAATTTTCTATAAGGAAATTATATTAATCTCCCATTAAATATTTATTAAAAGTAAATAACTCTGAGAATATTTCTTTTATACGATATTTCTAAAAATTCTGCTTTAGAACTTCATTTCAAAGGAAAAGATGGATATTCTGTAATGGCATAAAAGAAGCAGAAGAAAATATTTGGAATGAACTGCTGTATATGTATACAAACAAGTCCGAACCAACATTATACTGTCTTGGATATTCCAAGAATCAGACTATTATTGCGAAATTTCTAAACATGACTATATCGGAAGATTCACCATTCGCGAAGAATGACATTCATCGTGTTATCTACTCTGTATTAAATGGAGGTTTTCCAAATATTGATGTGGTGATAAATTTTGTTATAAATAACTGGGATAAACTTACAACTATGTAATGATTTTATATCTTATGTTTCAAAAATTCTTTCGATCACAGAATTGTGTGATTAACATAATAAATTTTTTGTTACAGCATTGACGACCCGATGAATTTGATACATGATATTAGTTGGAGCGTTGTATCTAGAAAACAAATTCAAAAGGTATTGTTTTTGCAAAAAAACCGCAAAGAGAAGTATAGAGAAGAGGGTATTATGGTTACCCCTATTATCTTCATTATTAGATGACAAATTCTAATAATTGTTTATGAAATTTTTCATTTTTACTTTTGAGAACTTCTAAACTTTTTAAAGGTACATTATAGCACGTAATTACACACATTTAATTCCTCTTTGTTTTTGAACATGAGTGTATTATTACACGAATGTATGTACACTCGAGTATTTTTTTGTTATTTAACTTTTTATTTGGCTGTACATATTTCAAGTTATGAAAAGTTAAACAATAACATGGATAATTATTTGTTAATATGGCTTTTTAAGCAAAATTTTCATATCAAAATATTTCATCGATAAATCGATTGTTACTCTAGAGAGCTCTGTGTTCAAAAATATTAGAGATATTATTTTATCCTTGTTGTTTAATGTTAAACAAGAATAAAATAATGTCTCTAATAATATTTCTGTTTCTGAACACATAAAAATTCTAAATCTGGAAAATTCTAAACGACAGAAAATTAAAAATATGTAATTTTGTAACAAAATCTGGTATATTTTTTAAATTAAACCAATTTTTAAAATTATTTTGAGTCTAGAATCTGTTAAACAACTTTAACGAATATAATTGTTCAAGTTTCAATATAAAATATTCATTACAAAGTTATTAAATAAAATGAAAATGGATACCATATTACCCTCTTCTCCTCTAATACATAACATTATATACAAAAATATTTTAAAGAAATTTATATTATACATACTTAAAAAATAATATCATAAGATAACTGTATCTTAAATGGTCTACCTAATAAGCTTTAAAGATTTTTCTAATTTTTTTCTGAGTCCAAAATTAAAAACTAATGGTCAGTAGGAAACATTTTTAAACATAATTTAAAATATGGAACAATTTCAAATGTTTATGTGAGTGCAGTAAAATTTTTTAGATAAAGTATTATTGTTTAAGTCGTATTAAGTACATACGTACTCAATATGGATTAAATACATGGATTCTTCTTTTCCACAAGACTTAGAAACATCAAATAGACATATTGGGTACTAGCCTATATAGTACAGTTACTTTACATTTTTTGGTGTTTGAATATGTTATGTATAGAATAATACTGTATATACCAAAATAGTATACTTAAAATACTTTATTTCAGATAAAAGAATTTTTAGGTAAGCTTGGAATGGAAGTACCACAAATTATAAAACTTCGAGAGCAAAATATAGAGTTGTCAGAGACAATTGTACACAAAATTCGTGTGTGGTTAAAATACGGAAGTTCAAATATAATAAATTAATATCTTTATTAACATTTTCATTCGATAACTTTACCAATAAGATTTTGAATCAGTTCAACTAAGATTTGTTATAACTATTATCATTGTTGCACTGAGATACCTTACAATTATTTAAATAAAGATAAGATACATTTACATGTATCTTAGATAAGATAAAGATGATTTAATTTTAACTTATCTAGATAAAGGATAAAATTATATATGATTTAATTTAGATAATTTTAAAATAATATCGTTATTAAGTAAAACCAGAATATAAAATTAGAATATGGAAACAATGATTCATATTCTTATTTCTAAATCTTTATTTTTTAGAAACAAAAGTTCTTAAAATAATTTTATTTAACAGAAAGTATTTCGCTTTGGAACTGAATCAATACGTAAGTAAAAATCAAAGTTAAAAATAGAAGGAATATTAATTCAGTCATTATGCGTATAATGACTGACAAAATTCCTTGTAAAAGTTTTTGAATTTACAGTTTAGAAGCAATTTTTACGTAGCATTACTACTGATCTGTGCAATCTGATCTGCGAAATACACTGTCAGTATTAAAAATCTATGGTTCATATATTGTAGATTTGTAAATATTGGCACTGAATTTCGAAACGCAATATTACTGTCATTATTTTGAAAAATTTTCATGTTAGAATAAATGGCAACTTGGAAATTGAGACAATATGTCATTTTCTCTCTCTCATTATTCTTCTTATTATTTTAGTTAATTTGAAAAAGATAACACTTTTTTAAAGATAAAGATAATATACATTATAATAATCTAGATAAAGATAAGATAGCTATTTCCTTATCTAGGTGATTATCTACATAATTTTATACAGATAACAGTAAATACTGACTATTATTAATAACATTATGTAAATAAAATTTGTGTAGTATAAGAAAAATAATTAAATACATTTAAATGTATGCATATAAATTAAAACAGATCGGTTCGAGGGGATAACCACTTTTGAATTCTGATGTACAACCAATTAGAAGTCCGTTGAATTCCTTGAAGTCCATTGAATTCCTTGAAGTCCGATAAAGTCCGATATAATTTGATGAATTTCATGTATTATACCATGAATGTTTGGCTTTTATAACGAATTTTTAATTGAAATTAATTAATCAGTTACTAAAGAGAGACTTTTGATGACCTTTTTTTAGGAAGATCGTAATGAATTCCAATGAATTCCGACGAAAGTCCGATGAAGTCCATTGAAGTCCGCAGTCCAGTGTACACCTATTCTTTGATTTGAGTGATTACCCCCTCGGATCGATAATAATTAAAAAGACTATTGACAATCATATTCTACTTAATATATGTACAATATTGATATTCACGTCACATATAAATTACATATATGTATGTATATTGCGAACAGATTATATGTATGCAAGCTTTATATAAAAAATATATATATGTGGGATTTAGAGAGGAAATAGCTATTTTTGGTTGAGTTCGGGCTTTAGACCCGCTTGTTACGGGGTTGAGCAGGTATGTAAGGGCGGTCATAAAAGTGAGTGCGTAGAAAGGCAGAGTCTCTAGCCAAGCGTTGAACAAGACAGATCGAGCGTGCGTTGGAAGAATCCCCGAAATCGTGTAATTATGTAATAGTTAAATACATGCAAACTAATTAAAGAAGAAGAAGTCTCTATCCTCTCTCCAACCCTACATATATATCAAAATATATGGAATTGTATGGAAATCACATATGCAAATCTTTTATTTATTTTCATAAAACAAGTCAATACAATTTATTCAGAAATGTGTGCAATATTTCACTTATTTAGTTTCTGTATAAAAGTTTCTGTGCAAATCATAAATAAATTTTATATCTATTCAATGTATAAAGTTAATACCTAGGAAAAAACTTTTTATACATAATATATATAAATAAAAGATGTACATTTTTATACATATAATTATATTTAAAATATGAATAATTATATATATTTTAATATAAATGGACATATTTTATATTTAATCATCTATAATCATCTAAAAATATATAAAAAAGTTATATGATGATTATATATAATTATCATATAATTATGTACAATTATGTATAACAAATTTTTCCTGAGTACCTTTCTATAGCAAATTATTTAAAAAAATAAATTTAAAAAATTGCATTTATTTATTAGATACTTTCATTTTATATTGGATTTATTTATATTTAACAAACACTTTATCATATATTGCAAGAAAAGTCACAACTAATTAAGTTTATATTTTTATTACATTTGTTCATCATTATTGGAAGAGATATCACTTTATCATAGTACATGCAACGATATAATAGTTATTATTTACACTTAGAGGTTAGCAGAGATTATCACAGCAAACATATAATTTACGTCAAAGTGAACGGAAAAATTACTGTCTTTCTCACGAAGTTATATAAGCGCGTCATGTATGTACAAAAGTAGATAGATCACAGATGAAAGAAAAATATTAATTATAAAAAGAAATAGGCCTTGCTAATAATAAAGATCAATTTTTTTATGAACAAAAGTGTACAAAAATATCACAGTTATAAATGCAAATCGATGACATTTATGAAAGTCTGTAGAAACATTAATATAATAATCACTTAAATAATATTCTTCTGAAGTAAAGGTATTAATTAATAATCAATATATGTTTAAAGCAGAAATATTTTGTTCATTTAAAAAGTAAATTTCTCAAAATTAACTAAAAGTGGAATTGTTTATATTATTTTATTCCAAATAGTAATAATAAATTATTTGATTTAATATACGTATTTTTAATTAATTGTTATATATTAGGACAGAAATCAGATCAAGTATACATTAAATAAAAAATTAATAATGTTTTAAGTCTTTCTATGTACATAAAGTAATGTATAAATACGTAAAAAAATAATATTTAATTTTATTACAGTAATATTTTCTCTTTATGTAGAAAACAAATTAAAAAACAATTTGGTAACACTAATTGGTTAAATGATTTTAAATGGAAGTATTTCTTGAAATATATTTTTCTTATAGAACGCCAGATTATTATAATCATTTTTTATTATTAAATTATTATACTTGCATTATTAATTATTTTAAATAATTAATATTTAATTGTTGTTAAGTAAGGCCATTAAGAGCTTCTTCTTTTACTTTAGATATGTTCATGCTCTTATTTTCTTGAAAAAGATGCTTTTCTAAAAGACACATTCAAGCAAAGCAGCGAATTTGATGACCTATAAGGATATAGCAGCATGGTCAAGCGATAATATCTCTTTTAAAACTTTTTTTTTATAACTAAGCATACATAAGCCATGTAAATAGAATTATCGTTTCAAATATGCGAGGAGCAGATTATTTCGCCAGTCTTATAGAGTCAGTCTTATATAATAGGTCATTATAATCGCTGCATAATTAACTACGTAATGGTAATCGTCAAAAGTCTGTTAGCAGTAGTCTTATTACTTGTCACCAGCCAAGGCATTCCTCTTCAAGATGATGAAACAGTGAATAATAAAATAGTGGAAGATTTCAACGAGAATCAATTTCGTCTACGACAACATGTTATGCCCATTCATTACGATGTAAAACTAATACCTCATATTGTGGAAAATAATTTTACTACTAATGGTGAAACAAACATCGATATCGAAGTGCGCGAACCGATAAATGTTATCGCATTACACGTTATGGAACTCACAATAGACGAATCGCTGACAAAAATAACTCGTAAAGATGTAGACAACGTGAATTCTGAATCGGAGTATGTTCCAAAGCAGCATGAATATGACGCTCTAACACAAATTTTGACGCTACAATTTGAGGAACCGTTGGATCCTGGAATTTATACGCTGCATTTTATTTTCACGGGCGTGATACTTTCGGATGATATTGTTAGGTTAGGATATATACGCGGATTGTATAGAACATTTTATATTAACGACAAAGGCAATAAGATGTAAGTACTTATTTTAAAAATTGATTCAAATTATTAATAATATGCTAATGCTATAACTAGACAACATAAGCAAATAACGTCCGCAAGTAAAAAGCATTTGATAATCTATATGACAAAGAAAATCTTTTTCTTTTTAATTAATTAATTTTTATATTTAAAAAATTTTTTATACTTAGAAATTTAATTTTATAATTCTCATATTAACATATACTGAAAGACTAAAAAAATTAATTTGCATACGTGGAAACATTAAACAGAATTAGAATGAGAAATAGAAGAATCAGAATGTTTAGTGATATTATTTTAAGTAACATTTCATTATTTCGCCTGCATTGGCCTTTCACACATCACATTTTATCCAAAAGACATCCCAAAGATGTCCTTTGTATGCAATGTATGGATGTCCTTCGAACGTCCCATGAACGTTTCTAGAAAGTTTATACTGTGTGGGCTCTACCTAATTATTGAATCACGTTTATGAGATTTATCGCTTTCTCATAATAATTAGAGGAAGAATTATTACACAAGGCCAACAACAAAGGTTTTTAGTGGGCATAATGCATTTTTCATTTTAATTTATTCATGAAAGCTATATTTGTAATTCTTATTTTTTAATTAGAAGATCATCGAGACATACCACTTTCTTTATGAATTATATTTCTAAAACAATAAGTAAAATAAAGCTATGGAAATATAAATAAATACAAATAGATTAGGTAACTGACTTAATAAATAGATCACCTAATGCTTTGATTCTATCTGTGATTCTTACTTGTTTGTCTATTATAGCTTATTTTATCGACAAATAGGTTTATGCTCATCTCCATTTTTTAAACCGCATTATGAACAAAATAAGAAAAAGAAAAATATAAATAAACAATTTTAGGACGTGACAAACATGTAAAATAATTCAATATTATCAAAAAGGTACTATTGTTAATACTATACAATTTGCAAAAGAAAATCATGCAAATTTTATTGTAGCTCTTAATGAATTTATTTTTAACAAATTTGATATGAAAAAATCAGGAATATATAAATTACAGATTTTGACTTCTTTAACTATCTAAACAAATTATGTTGTATCAGTATATATTAATAAAGTAAACTGTTTAATTTCCAAGAAAAAAGGAGATTTCGCTTTAATAGATCTATGTCAATATTGAAAATTTTCCTTCGCATCATAGCTCGTATATCAGAGCAGAAAAATCTCATGTTCAAAACATAAAGCAAACTATAATAAATTTGTAGATGGTTAGCAGTGACACATTTTCAACCAACCTTTGCGCGACAAGCATTTCCGTGTTGGGATGAGCCTGCCATAAAAGCGACCTTCAAATTTTCGATCAAGCACTATCCTAATTATACAGCGTTATCGAATATGCCATCCGTGCGATCGGAAATCGACGACGCCGACGGAAAATTATGGACATATTTCGAGACAACTCCTATTATGTCTACTAATTTATTAGGATTTGTAATCGCTGATTATGATTATATCTCAAATTCTAATGGTAATGTCAAAATATGGGGTCCAAAGCACCTTCTTTCTCATGCCGCATATTCTCTCGATATTATTGAGAAGACAACGCAGGAACTCGAAAAATTTACCAATAGCACTGTTCCTGTACCGAAAATGGATCATGTTGCCATTCCACGTTACGACGTTAGGGCCACTGAAAACTGGGGTATGATCATTTATAAGTGAGTAAAAATCTTTTATTGAGAAAAATTCTTAAGAAGTTATTCTGGTCTAGAGCATTGAAAAATATGCATTTTTCTAACTTTCTTAAAACTTTATTTTTTAACAGAAAGGCTATAACAAGTAGATTTTTGAAACTGAGCATACGTTAGGGAAAGGGGGGATAAAAAGACAATGTTAAAATATATCGATTTTTCCTCATTTCTATGGTAATATAGAAAGAACATTCTATCTTGTTTTAGATTCACTAAAGCCCTTGAAGATAAAGTTGCGCAATTAAGCATGTTATCCTTTATTTTATGTGTTGTGATATGTATTATTTATTATATTAATAGTTTTCAATCTTTTCTTACATAGAAAATAAATTAAAAAACAATTTGATAATATTCATGGATAAAATAATTTTTAATGAAGGCATATCTTGAAATACAATTTTCTTATGTAAGTTTCAATTATAATTATAATTATTATTGGTTTTTCCTTAAATTATAATAATCTTCTCTTTCATCTTATTATTACATTTCTTGTATTATTAATTATTTTAATAATTAGTATTTAATTACTGTTATGTCATTTCAATAAGAGTTTCCTCTTTCGCTCTTAAATATATTGTTCTTAACATGTTATTCTAAACATGTTATTCTAAAAGATATTTAAAAGATAGAAGTTATTCTAAAAGATAGAACTTAATGATCCATGGGATCTAGCAACACAATCGCGATAATATTTTTTAATACCATTTTTCCATTACTAAGCATATATACGGCATAACTACCGGGTGGAAGGGGGGAAGATGCTGCGGCCCTCGGACCAAGGTTCGTTGGGGCCTTTGAAATTTAATTTTATTTTTAATTACATTAGCCAATACAATTTGTCTTGACATTATACAAGTCGTTTCCAATAGATCACTGTATTGAACGATATAACTAACGCAAAATGTTAAAAACGTATATTTTAGAAACTTTGTGAAGTTTTTTCAAAAATTTAACATAATATGAAAGTTTTACGATCAGCACTAAAAAAACTTATCAGAAATGTCTTAATAAAACTTAAGGCAAAAAATATACTCCGTTACTATAGTAAGCTAAAATTTGACATTTGGATGTTCGCGCACGGTCCCGTGTCGCGCGCGCAGAACTGCTCTGTGCGAGTTCTGTGCAATATAGACTACATTACGTTTCACGCATGATGTGCATGATGTATCATTTCGTCCTTGTTTGTCATTCAGGAAACAACAAGGATAAAATGATACATCATGCAAATCACGCGTGAAACGGAACATAGCCATAGTGTACAAGTACATAATTGGATTTTTATTATATAATATTTAAAATGCCTAAGCCTAATCAAATTATTAAGGAAAATGTATTATAATTACTCTTTTCAATGATAGATCATGCCCTAGGGTCCATAATTTAAAAGTTACGCCACTGGGCATGGAACGTTTCAAATATTATACGTAACAAGCAGGCCATTTCGTCAGTCTTATAGAGTCAGTCTTATAAGTTCTTAAAACCGCTGCATAAATAACTACGTAATGGCAATCGTCAAAAGTCTGTTGGCAGCAGTCTTTTTACTTCTCACCAGCCAAGACGTTTTTCTTAAAGATAATAAAACAGTGAATAATCAAATACTGAAAGATTTCAACGAGAACCAATTTCGTCTACGACAGAATGTTGTGCCCATCCATTACGATGTAAAAATAATACCTCATATTGTGGAAAATAATTTTACCACTAATGGCGAAACGAACATCGATGTTGAAGTGCGCAAATCGACGAATGCCATCGAATTGCACGTTGTAGACCTCACAATAGACGAATTGCTGACGAAGATAACTCGCAAAGGCGTAGATGTAAATTCTGAATCGGAGTATGTTCCAAAGCAGCATGAATATAACTCTCTAATACAAATTTTGACGCTACGATTTGAGGAACTATTGGATCCTGGAATCTATACACTGCATTTCACTTTCACGGGCGTGATATATTCATCCCGTGATGTTGGGCATGGAACCCTACGGGGATTGTATAGAAGGTTTTATATTAACGACAAAGGAAATAAGATGTAAGTAATTATTTTAAAAATTAATTAAAATTATTAATAATAATTTTGTGCTAATGTTATAACTAGATAACATAAATACGAAGCAAATAATTGCAATTAAAGAACATTCATTAATCAATATTATATGACACAAATAGTAATTGTGACGCAAAAAGTTGTGCGTCTGCTCCCTATGTTGAAGACTCGAGTTTAAATTCGACCGATTAGACGCATTTGATTTTATTCGATCGCTTTCGGAAGGTAATCGCAACCGAGAATATCTTGTCATAAGAACCCTTTTAAATTATGCCGTTTGGAAGAGGCGTTAAATTGTAGACCTCATCTCTTTAAATCTGTGTAAATTGTAAAAAAACGCACATCAGAGAAGTATGCTGAGAGATTACCATGACTCTAATAAGAGATTAAGGACTGAGAAGAAGATTATATAGCAAAGAAAATATATTTCTTTCTAATTTATTAATTTTTTTATTTTTAATAAATATTTATACTTAAATTTAACACAATAACTGTCATATTAACATATACTAAAGGCATAAAAAATTAAAATTTGCATACGTGGAAACATTATACAAAAGGATTAGAATGTTAAACATGTGATATTATTTTAAGTAATATTTAATTATCTCACCTGTACTGACTTATACCAATAATTATTGAATTACATGTTAAACGTTTATAATATCTATTACCTTCTCACAATAATTAAAGAAAGATCGCCGATACCGCGACATTCCACTTTGTTTATAAATTATTTAATTTTAAACAAAAACTAAAATAAAGTTTTGGAAACATAATACAACTAATTGTAAGTAACTGTCATCTACAGCCACGTACGAAAGTATTAGGCACCTTATAATTTTCGAGTTATTCTAAATTGTGATAGAGGCAGGCAAAAATAAAACTGTACATACTTTTAAGTAGTCAATAAGCAGTGTTACGCCCGGTATGGATGGCTGGGCTGGCAATCAGCTATCTTCAGGAAGATCAATATTTTTATGACGCGCGTGTGTTACCGAAATGCGAATTTAGAATAACTTAAAAATTATAAGGTAGTGCCTAATACATTTGCACATAGCTGTATTACTATAGCAGTTATTATAATATCGTTTCAAATTTTACAATAATTTAATTTTTTTTAATATAAGCAACACTGATAAAATAAACAATTATTAAGTTAAAAACAAAAATTTCAATTGCAAAAGAAGCAATTTTTTACATAGTAAACCAAAATTATTTCGGAACTTTGAGGTGTCGGTGAAAATTGGCTTGCGATATTGTTTCTTAGCATTCAAAAATTCTATAAGAACCATCTTGTCCCATTCAAAATAATTAAAAAAATACTTTTTGTAATAATGTAAACTGTTATCTAAGCAAATCATGTTTTATCAATAGAGGAGAAGGGAAGTATGGCATCCATTTTCATTTTATTAAGTAACTATGTTAATAATCAATTTTTTATATTAAAACTGAAATGATTACATTCATCAAAGTGTTGTGTAACAGATTCTCGACTCAAAGTAATGAAATATTTATTACTTATGATGTGATTTATAAAAATGTGACTCACCGCATAGTCAGTGAAAAAGGAAAAGTAGTGGTAATATAGTTAGCTCAAAAATAAATTTTAAAAATTGGTTTAGTTTAAACAACACATATTATTTTGTTACATAATTATACATTTTTACATTTATTGTTTAGAATTTTTCTTATTTAGAACTTTTCTGTGTCCAGAAACGTTCAGGATATTTTTAGAAACATTATTTTATCCTTGTTCAATATTAAGCAAAGAAAATGATATCACTAATGTTTCTGAACACAGCTCTTTAGACTGACAATCAATTTATCGAAGAAATATTCCGATATGAAAAATTCGCTTAAAAAGTTATATTAACAAAGTCACATATTTTTGTTTAACTTTGTATAACTCGAAACGTGTATAGTCGTGGACAGAATAGTTGCAATACCTAACGGAGGTAATAGGTGTAGACGTAACATTTACATTAGTCATAATACCCTCTTTTCCTCTATTAATAAAGTTAATTTCCGAAAAAAGGGAATTAGAAGATCGTTTTAGAAGGTCTATTGGTATTGAAAAATTTCCTTTACATAATAACTCATGTGTCAGCACAGAAAAATCTCATGTTAAAAAAGTAAAGAAGCAAATAATAAATTTATAGATGGTTAGCAGTAACACATTTTCAATCAATCTATGCGCGGCAAACATTTCCGTGTTGGGATGAACCTGCCATAAAAGCAACCTTCAACTTTTCGATCAAACACTATCCTAATTATACAGCGTTATCGAATATGCCATCTGTACGATCGGAAATTGACGAAGCCGACGGAAAATTATGGACGTATTTCAAGATAACTCCTATTATATCTACCTATTTATTAGGATTCGTGATCGCTGATTACGATCATGTCTCAAATTTGAACGGTAATGTCAAAATATGGGGTCCAAAACACCTTCTTTCTCATGCCGCATATCCTCTCAATATTGCCGAGAAGGCAATGCAGGAACTCGAAAAATTCACCAATAGCACCATTCCTGTACCGAAAATGGATCATGTTGCTATTCCAAGTTACGACAGTAGGGCCACTGAAAACTGGGGTATGATCGTTTATAAGTGAGTATAAATCTTTCATTGAAGAAAATTCTTAAAAAGTTATTCTGGTTTAGAGCACTGAAGCTTTTTAACTGAAGTTTAGAGCACTGCATTTTTCTAACTCTCTTAGAACTTCATTTTTAAGAAAGGCTATAACAGATAGCGGAATTTGGAAAAAATGTATATAAAATCACACAAGTAAATATTAAGGCAATAAGATCCAGCTATGACCGTAAATAGGCAATCTAACTTTACCAACATTCAATTTATATTTATAACAGATAGGTTTTAGAACTGTGCATATGTAGAGGAAAGGGGAATAAGAAAACAATGTGTTGATTTTTCCTCATTTTTATGGCAACGTAAGAAGAATAATCTATCTTTTTTTAAATTCACTAAATGTTTATCGTTTGTAATAATTAAAAATTGTTAAATAAATTAGAACTTTTTAAAATTTAGATTTTTAATAACACGTCAATTTCATCATGTTGCTCTCATATTTTGATAAGATGACTTTTAATAGAGAAAAATATGAATCAAGTTAAAAATGTACTTATATTAACTTATATCCATAAAAATAAAAAATTCTTTAGTTTTTTTATGGGGAGTAAAAGGTTCTCATTGGCATCATTGCTACATTTAGATGCTTGTTAGCGTTACTTATTGTTAAATTGACTTTCAATTTAATAACATGACACTATCAACTTTGTACAACTTAGAAATGTGTTTCAAAGTCGAAATTTTATTTCGGTACGCAAATTCGTGAACTTGAAAAACTATATAAAATCATACTGTAAATATTAAGCACTGTAGGATCAGGATGGTCTGTAGGGTAGATTAATTTGAGCCGTTATAATATAAAGTGTCTATGTATTGTCGGAATTATTATATATTCTCTGTCTTGTACAAAGCTCGCAGGCTGCTCCAGCAGAACTGTCGAATAGCGCGTCAATCCGGGGCTTCGCCAAACTTGCACTGAGAAAAAAGATTTTGTTAATAAAATTTGTAGATATAGTGACAACAAAATCACTTTTGTTGTCACTATATGTACAAATATTTGTTACAGGTACTGGACATTTGTTAAATCAGCAAAGTCTTTTCTCTCAGTGAGTGTGCGGGCACAACGGCAATAACAGGGCCGATCGTACGTTCCCGCGGAGCCAATTACAGTTTCGGGAATCAAACCGTGCTCCGCTGAACATGTCATGATCGGCAACGGAAATATATTAGCGACATCGTGATCGGCAATGCCGCGATCGATAACAGAAATATGCCCATAGCACTAAGATCTAGCTATGATCGAATGTTAGATATTTCGATTTATATTGTGTTTACACATATCGGTTGAAGTTCTCTATTTATAATAATATGAATAAAAAAGATTTAATAATAATAATTAGAAGAAGACTGCGTTTTTATATAAACAATTTAAATCAAGATAGGTCCATAGACGGTTATAGCAAAATCTTAGTGATAAAATAATGTTGTCTTGTGTGATTTTAAAACACATTTTTTAATTTTCTAAACTTTGCGATGTTCAAACATAGCTTCGATTTCAAATATAATTCTTAAATTGAAACAGAAAGGTACTATCATCAAATTAAATTGACAATAAATTTAATTCGATGAAAGTACTTTTCTAATATACTTTCTAATTCGAACTGAGCATATATCATAATCTCTTAATATTTTTCATTTCTTTCAGCTCTTCTTTATCTATTATAAAAACGGCAAAATGGTACTAGATCTTTTTGTTCAGTTTAATCCGTTCTATCAAACATCCTTTACATAGGCCCGTTCGCGCTCACGCCTGCATGCAAGCACACACAATACCGCATGTATGCTAATAAGGAAGTTAAGAATCAGGTAAAGCATTTAAAAGGCGGCCTGAGAATAACCAGCTGCATACAAGAGCGCCTATGCGCTGTACGGAGGAATGGTCAGGAGCACTTAACTCCCTTCGTATATGATAGATTTTCTGTAAGGATAATGTTACTCTGGTTCCTAAACGGAATGATTATTTATAACGTAATAAGAATGTATTGTTGAATATTGGTACCTATATAAACAAATCTAAATAAACGGTATATAAATACCCTATATAAATGAATAATAATATGATAAAGTCTATCGCTTCCTACATAAGTTTGAGCATACACATTTTCTATATTCTATTACACTGAGAGAAAAGACTTTGTTAATTTAACAAAATTTGTAGATATAGTAACAATAAAATTACTTTTGTTGTCACTATATGTACAAATATTTATTACAGGTGCTGGACATTTGTTTAATCAGCAAAGTCATTTCTCTCAGTGTATGTACATACGTTTCCTGCATTCGTGTTGTTATCTTATCGCGATAAAAATGAGAATAATATCTGTTTTTTTCAAAATTCTATCGTGCTCTTATTACGCTGAAAAAAAAATGCTGTTGAATCAATAACATCAATCTAATCTATCTTGAAAATATTTTGTTAATTTAATAATAGTATTAATGATGTAGCAAATATTATAACGGAAGCGTACCATCCGTTATTTGGAATAATTTAATTAAGTTTACACGGAAAAATATATTTAGACAGCAAACTGAACTGAAGGGATATATAGGACAAAAGATAGTGATATAACAAGAAGACGTTTGTGACCATATAGCTCCACTAGAAACTGTATTTTATTTAATCATAATTAGTAATGTCCATTAATGCTAAAATAATACTTTAGCGTTGGAAGATCACATCCTTACAAATGAACAACAAATTGTTCTATATTTATAAATGTTTTACGGCATGTTCTGCTTCTTGATATTATAATGTTATTTTTTGAATTTTTATTTAATATTTTACAGACATATTCTCAAGACTCTAAACTAAAAGAAAATGTAAGAAAAATCGAAAATTTCAAAGTTCTAGACCAGAGAGAATATTCCTTTAATTAAAAAAGTACAACAACAAAGTACTTACATAATTAGAGCGGAGGGATATTTTCAAATTCCGTATTATAAGCGGTGATTTATATGTCATAAAATATTTCATGACAATTATAATTTCATTATGACATAATATAACAGATACATCGTATAATTTCTCTATCAATACATCATCTATTTGTATGTGAAAATTTTCAGACAAGATATACTTCTTGGTGACAAGAGTTTATATTCAATTGGTAACAAATGGGATATTATGACAATCACTCACGAATTAGCGCATCAATGGTTCGGAAATTTAGTCAGTTCAATTTGGTGGAAATATCTTTGGTTGAGCGAAGGCATCTCGACATATCTAAAATACTATATTACTGACAAGGTACCAAGAATATATAATCAAAATATATCAAACACAATTTTCTTCTTCAAATGAGTTTAGTTTTCACAGTTTCTCAAAGAAAAACGATTGATGGATTATATTGTAGTAACCGATGAACAACAACTACTATATACAGATTCAATTTTATCCACACCAATTCATATAAATATAACTGGTCATCTAGATGTTTTTAATGCATATACTGACAAAACGTACAGAAAATGTAAGAAATTTTTAAATATTTATTTATACACGAATAATTATTATATTATATATTAACTTAAGCATAGCGATAGTTATATCAAATTGTTATAATAATTTTTTATCAAACGGAAGAACTTAAAGAGTGACTTAAGTGTAATACAATGCCTAAAAATGATATTCTTTAATACAATATATTATTGAAAATCAATGATATAGTCATTGATTCTTAGTGAAATTCTTTTACTATCTTCATGAATGATATTTTTACTGGTGTTTTGATAGTATAATACATATCTATTAACACTATCACAAAAAGTATTAGTTCAGTCTTAGTATTATAAGAGTTTAATTTTAATATGTACAAAAATGTACGTAATTAGTGCTTGACCTAAGTAAACTATTCAAATACTTAAAATAAAAATATAATAATAGTTGTAACAAAGTTTTGGATTAAAAATGTAATTCAATATAAATCCCATTTTACTTTATATTATTTATTTGTATGTCTTTGAATAAATTATTTTATATACTACTTCTAATTTTTCTAGCTGCTTTTCTCCTACGAATGATATCGCATTTCTTGAGCGAAGATGTGTTTCGAAACGGCTTAATAAAATACCTTCAAGCACAGTCAGTACAACAAACTTTTAAGACATTTATTATTTTATTATAATTTTTACGTGCTAAAGAATGCATCATAAAATAAAGTTGAAAAAGTACCAACAATTTCACGTAACATTGAATTCTAGTGAATACAGCAGTGCTACACCAGACGATTTATGGAAGGCTTTACAAGAGGCCCTCGATGAGTCAAATGTACCGCATGACGATTTTAAAGTAAAGGACGTAATGGACACTTGGTTCGAGCAGGCATGGTATCCTCTCGTTACGGTTCATCGAGATTACACTACAGGCGAAATCAAGATGACGCAAGAAATATTTACATATCCGAAAAACAATTCTAATTATAGAGGAAACAAAGAGGAGGCATGGTGGATACCCATAAATTTTGCAACGCAAAGTAACTTGGATTTCTCGTCTACGTTAGCCACCCATTGGCTGAAACCGCATGACAAGAATATAACAATCGAAGGAGTGAACACTAATGACTGGATTATTGTAAATAAGCATCTGACAGGTAAAGACATTTTAATATAAATATTCTTTTAATTTAAACAAATCTCTTAATTACTATTACGTTTCTAAAAATTTAATAGTATTTAATAAAGGTACTTTAAGTACTTTATTATAAGTCAGTATACAATATAGAGTAGATTATGTTATTACTCAATCATTTACATGTTCTTACTCCTAATACAAAGGATTTTATCGCGTAAATTACGATACAATAAATTGGAAAAGAATCGCTGCTTATATTAATTCTGATAACTACAATAAGATCCCAGTTCTGAATCGTGCACAAATTCTTGACGACGCTTACAACATGGTGGAAACTGAACGGCTTGATTTAACTACTTTTGTTGAAATTATAAATTATTTATCACGTGAAACTGACCCTGCACCATGGAACAGAGCTCTCAGTAACTTTCGGGAATTAAATAATTACTTACGATTACCCGAAGGAGAAGCAGTCCTTAAGGTAATATATGCATATCACAGTCCAGCACGATATTATCACGAAACTAAGTAATTGAGAGTTAATTTAAATTAATAAACTTAATAAGAAAGAAAAGAAAACATTTAATTTCACAAAATGTATTGTTACATATTAAGTCCCTACAATTTAAAATAATTATTAAGCAGTTATTAGGAAAATAATAAGTTATTTCGAAATTTATCTTTAATTTAGCTTGTGTTAGCTAGTGTTAGCTTAATCATTATAAATTATTCTTTTTTAGCCATATTTATCAAATTTGATGCGTAAACTAATTGAACGTATCGACTTTGAATGGAATCCAGATGATGATCTTTTTACTGAAAATATTAGAACGTATCTGTACAAATGTGAATGTGTATATGGTCTTTCGGATTGTCAAGCAAAAATTACTCCTAAATTACTTGCATATGTGGAAGACTCAATCTCAAATAAGTAAGTCTTATTACAAGATACATTTGAAAAGATTTGTTTCAATTTCAAACTTAAAGAAATGTACAATGGCAATAACAATTTTTTTACAACCAACTTTAATATAAAAATTTATTTCCAAAATATTATTGCTAAATTCTAAATCATTATTTTTAGATACACTATCCATCAAACTTTTATTTAATTTTAAATGGCAGCTAATCTTATCGATTTAATATGTATAATATTTTGCATTATACGTTGTTAAGAATCAACACTGTTTAATTATTAATATCGTTCAATTTCGAGTAGCTATTTTATTAAAGGTGGCATGAATTATGGTAATCTGTTCATTAAATTAAAAGGATTTAATTAAATATTAATAATCTTTCTTATATTAGTATTATATTTTACTACAGTAACGACAGGTGCCAAATAATGAAGTAAAATAAAAATATATTTAAGACTTATATACTTTTAATTAATTTTAAGAAAGTATACTTTTAACCAAATTTTATTTAATTTCTATTATTTTTTTCTTAGTATACCATTATTCCAGCAAGAAAAGCTATATTGCTTTGGTCTCATAAAGGCGAATGAATCTCTTTGGGATCAGTTCTTACAAGCTCAACAGAGAACATCAAAACCTCATAAACAGTTTCTTGGTTGTTCAGAAAATTTGCACATTCTTGAAAAACATTTAAATTCTTTTTCCGAAGATACAAGAAGATATGATGATCTCTTTAATAATATGTTCACAATTTTTCCAACTACTGATGTAGCGATTAAATTTTTTATTAAGAATCATGAGAAGTAAGTAAAATCATGTTCTATATATTGTAATTCAGATGTATAAATTGTTTACTTTGAAAAATGTAATTGTATATTTTAATTATATAAGGTGTTATAAAAAAATATTACATGTTTTTTTTGTGAGTAGATTGTATTTGTCAAAACCAAAAAAAAAAGATTTAATGAACATAGATTCTGAAACAAATATTTAATGAGATATAAACCAGTGTTTACTTTAAAGATGTTCTAAGTATTTAAATATGAAAAAATCGTGACTGCATTTTTCCCCTCATTGTAAAATAATAGGCTCTTATTAAATTGTTTAATATTTAAGCAATTGTTTACTATAGAATAACAAAATGTTCTATGCTTAATTACATTTAAATTCCCGATAAACTTCAACCTATAAGGTGATTGATAAAATTATATAGCTAACAAACTGATATTGATAAAATTTGTGTCACTTTAATATTTACTGAATTATTAAAAAAAAAACAAAATGGAATTTACCTCCTTCCTTCCTCTATTATTATCATCCCAGACAACGTATAAGTCAACAAGATAATACTTTTAACAATAATTTGTAGACATGCGTTATAATATTTAGGATCATATTTAATAATAATTAAATTGAGTTTTAATATGTTTTACAGTATCCATGAACCATTCATCATTCTTCAGAGAATTATTAACAATAGCTTCAGGGAAGAAGAAATTGACAAAGTTATACAATATCATTATTTAACATTTTTTATCTCTATGATTTCTATCTGCAATTATAAAATATTTTGTTACAGATAAAAGCATTTGCTGAACAACATGCAATCAACATACAAACGGATTTAAACTACAGAAGAGCAACATTAGACAAAATGAACAATAATTTGTCGAAAATTTTTAGTGCTTTAAAAAATGGACAGTCAATCAACACATTCAGCAATGATACATCATAATTAGAGTTAATCGAGGTTTAATAAAATAAATGAGTATACAAATTGTAAATATTATATATAAGAAGGAATAAAGTTATTCTAATACATTATATTTTATATTGCGTATTAATGCCATTAAATCATGCTTTATAATTCACAAATTATCTAATACAAATTTTAGATTTAAAAAAATTTTTAATGCTCGAATTTCTAAAATTCGTTTTTATTTTTATGTTATATACATATAATTCTAATGATAAAATAGAATTATTCGGGTGTCCCCCAAAATTCTCGGATGTACTACATATGATTCTTTATGCTACAAGAAACAACTGTTTCAACAAAATTGCATCCGACAAGTAGTTATAAAATATTAAAGTTAACGAAAAAGCACACTATTTGCCAGCGCACGCGCGCCTCACTCTTTTGTATTTTCAGTTTTTGATCTTTTCCGTATTGTATTGCTCAAAATATGAAAGCTTACGCGAAGAAGAATGCCATTTTTCGGTTGAGACCGATCTGAATTCTAATAATATTTTTGTATCTAATAATATTTTTATGTAGACTTTTACAATTTCAAGTTCATGTAAACTCTGTTGATTGCTTGTTGGTCCTAAATTAACAAATTAATTGTACTTAAAGCATATTTAATTTACTTTGATGAACGTTATGCAAAAAACTTAAAGGCAAAACTATAATAACAAAAATATGTATGTATAAATAATCTGTATAGGTCTAAATGCTTGAAATAGCCACCCATAATTCAACATATCGCTGGTACACTAAAGAAAAGAGTTTGGTAATAATCTGGCTTTGGTGAAATAATTTAATCAAACGTTTGATTAATGTATTCAAATATTTAGTAATATTTAATAATTATGTTCATAGTAACCAAATATAACAGTAAACAATCGATTATTAAACGGTTACCAAATGATTACTAAATACTACTAAATATTTGGTTATATTAACTGAATATTTAATTAAACTATTTCACCAAGGCTTAGTAACAGTATAGGTTTGATTATTATTACTTGACTTCTTTCTTAGTTGTAGTTTCTTTTTTTTTATCGGATAGTAACAGTTGCGATGCGTCAGGTTACATATAACAAAACATGACTAAATTATAACTGCTAATAATGTTTGATTATGACTGATCAAATGGCACATGTTTTTGTTTATAAGGAATATGATATGTTTCAGAAATCGCTATTTGATAGCTCGTCAAGAATATTGAAATTTGAAGTATCGAACATTTCGATATCTTTGATCCTATTTTTCTGTTTCTTTATGTATTTGGATTATGTTTTGTTTCATCTAATTTATAATTGTTCCTATTAAGTTCGGCGCAGTTTCGTTAAGTAAAACGCACCTTCCTTCACAGCGCATCTCGATGAGCTTAGTCTTAAATTACCAATAAGATATAATCGGGATAAATCACAATAATCGGCGAATTTTGAGCACGCTCGGCAAAGAATGAGCGACGACGAAAGCCTATTTATAAAAATCGCAGCGTGCGCAAGCGAGTCTGACATAAGAAATAACTATGGGATTTGAATTCGGTTCTCGGGTGTCACAAATTAATCGAATCAGTTCAATTAAATAAAGTAATTCATTCTTTAGTATTTCAAAGTCCAAATATCTGACAATAAACTGACAATGGACAGTTAACTGACAATGGAAATATGTGAAGGGTACAATATAATACGTGATACAATTTGACGACGTCGCCAAACTGACTATATAGGGGAGAAAGGGGCGATTCGTTAGGGTGGGTAATTCGTAAAAATGGAAATATCTTTGTATGGGTATATG
>QKQZ01014269.1:0-16396 GCA_003595255.1 Solenopsis fugax
AGCCGCGGCTGCGGCCAAGACGACTCAAGCGCCGACGAGCCAGACGAACGTGCCGCAGAACGTGTACACTCCTCCGCAGAGCCCTGTCAGTGTCGCGAGCTCGTCTGGTGAATCCTCGGAGTCTTCCAACGCAGTCTGGAGACCCTGGTGATGAAGCGATCATCAATCGCCACGACGACGATGACACCATCCTGAGATCTCCGACGCGGACGTTCGAGAAGCGATCGAGACAATCCAATGACGGAAGGATCCTCCGCGCTGGGAATGGCGCCGTCGCGAGGAGGAAAACGACGAATCGCTGTCTTCCAAACATGAAACTTTTGCGAAGCCTCATTGAGGATTCTTTGAGAACTTTACTTCCTTACGCGGTTTACTCGATCGCATTGTACATAGGTGATTAAAGCTTTAAGTGACGTCTGTGATAGGGTTCCATTTTTGTACCTGAGATGACTATTTTCTCGTAAAGCATAGCGACTATTATATAGATGTTAACTTGTTATGTTTAAGAACCATTTTTCGACGTAATGCCGTCCGGCGTCTCCGTTGAGACCGTCGGGCGGTACCATCATCATCATCAATAAACGTCTTGTTTTAATGATAAACGATATCGAATCACTACCCACTATATATTCCGCATCCTCTTCTTATTAATCTTCTTGACAACGGAATCATATGTGAAAAGCGCTATATGACGCAGCAAAACGCTACTTTATTCAAAACATACTTTTCTATTATATCATAGAATTTATATAAATTCATAACTTTATCGTATCATGAAAATTAATGTACTTGTGCAAATTATTATAAATTAATTAAACAAAAGAAAGAGACAAAATCTATTGAAGTTTTTTTTTACTATTTTAATGTTGAATCTTTATAATGTCTATATTGCAAGCCACTTGATAATAGCGAAAGAGTTAATAAATATATTTGAAAAATATTTTAAATATTTTGTATATATTTTTTAATAATGAAATATAAGAAAGAAAAAAATTGAAATTGATTGATATTTATCGCGCCGATTCATCGCTTTAATTCTTTATTAATTTATGTAAAAAGCATTTATAAACATAATTTGCAAAGTAACATAATTAGACAGATTTTATATATCTTCAAATTCACTAAACTGCGCGTCGAATAAAATCACACGAATAAATATCAGCATTAAAATCTCGTTATGACCGTTAAAAGGCACTTCGTTTATATTGTGTTATCGGTCGAATTTCTCTATTTTAGACAGATTATACTGTATTCGAATGGATTTGATTAATCTTGATTAACTTTTTTAATAAATGTTGACAATATAACAATTGAGATTAAATATATCGCAGATTGTTATTTCTGCGATTGAAAAATCAATTGTCTAATCTATAAATAAAGGAAATTGATTTATCCTAGGATATCTAAGATAAATAGAGTATGTATGATACATGAACCTACGCGATATACAGCTTCGGAATTTCAGCATTAAATACATCTCTCGCGGATACAAAGCTTTATATAAAAACTACCGAAATCATAGACGGCAGATGCAATTTGTCCTTGAAAGAAAATGTATCATTTCCCGCACCGTTATAGTTTCGTAGCTCTTACATCCATATCCAATTATAAAGATACAGTGTTGCCTTTTGCATCGATAAAAAAAATCACGGAAGTTACTGTACGGGAGGGGGGGAAGGAGTGCAATAAGATTAAATCGCGCCAAATTGCACAGCGCACCGCGATGAGAAACGCTACAGCAAGTCACCTTCGGCGCATGCAAAAGGCTACAATGTTCGGCCGGCAGCTTTAATCGCGCCGTGCGACATTGCAAGAAATCGAAAACCGCCTGTCACCTGCCGTCGCCGTCTCCGGGTACCGTACCCGGAGGTGGCGAAACTGACACATGAATATTAATGCGTCTTACGCGACTTAATACGCGAGCTGTACTTTCTTACATCCCATCCTTAAAACACAATTTAATCAATTTCCCTCATTCTCCACGGGCGTCAGGCACACAATGTCTGTTTCGTACGTACGTTCCAGGATGTAATCTTGCTCTCGCACGTTTTTTCAATCCCCGATTCCCAAAGTCGCGAAAGATCCGTTCTCTGAACTCGATTTTTTTTTTCACTGTAAGCGATTTATCCCCGATATACTGATTAGCGCACTTCAATCGAAAATTCGCCGAGCGGTCTTCTCTCTCTCCATAGAATCGGAATCACGATCTACGATTTAAGGAGCGGAGGAAATCTGCAATCGAGGGAAAGATTGCTCCAAAAGTCATCGATCAATCGCGCCGATCGATGGGCGCGACGCTTTCACACTTTTTCGAGCCTTCCGTTCTGGTTGTACTTTTGAAGCGTCGCGTTAATTTGATTTTACGTAAGTGGGGCACGAAAGAAAATTAACTCTTTCTTCTTCGCGAGTCCCCTGTCTTACTTTTCGATTAATGCACTACCGTGTTCCGGCGACCGCGCGATCGATAATGAGTATTTAATTGCCACACGGTGGCCGGTATGTTTACTTAACATGCGTTTCGAGGCGGCGAATTAATCGACAGCTCTCGCTTTTTATTCAGCACGCTCGCACATCTGCATCCTGGTATCAATCATCGCGCTTATCCATTTCATGGTTTCTGTACATATTTTTCTCTCTGTCCGCACTTTATCATTAAAGATAGTGTGTTGTAACTCTAGCTTCATAATTATTAATTGTGCGAGGTAAGGTCGTAGAATAAGTATAAATAATACAGAAACTAGAAACACTTCAAGTGTTTCAATATTTTGCTAAATTCTAATATAACGTAAAAATCGAAAGGAAACTTTAGAAAAAACGTTGGCAAGAATTAATGGGGTCTGTTCAGATTTTACAATTAAGCGACTCGAGTTTACAAAATATAAGACTTCTGATTTGAATCTTCATAGGTTTCTCAATCAGAATCTATAATTTGTTGAGAAATTGGGCTAGATTCTAATTTAACTTAACCTCCAAAAAGAGAGACATCGAGTTTCGCCCAAATTCTTCAACCAAAAAATAAAATTTGAAAAAATACTCAAAATAAAAAGATTAAAATCAGCAAAATAACGCTAAGATCAGCTGTTGATCTTTACATTAGGAAAAATATTCTCCGAACCAAAATGTTGTTGTGACAACAAAATAATTTGGTTAGAATGTACCGGACAAAACTATTTGGTTGAGAAACAAATTTGTTTTTTTATTTAAACAAAATGCTTTTGTTGCAACAATTAAAAGACATTAACGAAATAAATTTTATTATGAAAAATAAAAGTGTTTGTAACGTACATTGCTTTATCTCAACCAAATATTTTGGTTATTACAACAATAATGTAAAAGAATTAATTTTTCTGTGATTTATATATTAATGCTATTATTTATTACTATTAGCAGCACAAATTTGTAATAAGTGATAAAGAGAGACTGATGCTATCAGCACAAAATATCCAAACGTAGCAGAAATATTATACGACATTCCATACATTGTTCATGCAAAAGTTCTTAATGTATACTGTGTGTGAAATTCAGGACAGTCTCAGTACAAATTCGAAAGCCAAACAAATTAAACTAGAAGTGATAATGGAATCGACATCGATTCGATGCTGATTTGATGATTTCGACGTTGAATCGATGTTGATTGCATTATCTTTAAATCCCTGTGTTTTTTATTTTACTGACAGAATGTCCTGTTCAAAGAATTTGGAGAATTTTTGGCGATACTTTTCTCTCTAATAACAAAGATTAAGATTAACTCTTCAGATTTTATGAGAGAAAATTGTAATAAATTAAAAAAAAATTAATTGGCAGCAAGACGAGCGATGTTTCTAGAATAAGTATAAATTACAGTGGCAAATCTTTCCTTTTTTTTGTTTCGCTTCCACATACTATTCCTTTGAAAGGATGATCGCACGATAAATATATCAATCATTTCGCACGCGAGTGAACATGTATGTACTCATTCAAACGCAATGCACGATTGACAGGCACGCCACTCGCATGCAAATAATTGCAATTATTGGGAAAAATACAAGTCAATTGATTCACGTGCTTTTAAATAGGACAAAACATAACATTTCGTATCATTAACAAAACATTGTTTAGAATAAAATTAATTAAAGTAAGTAACTAAAAGAACACTAGAAGCTATCATTGAATATCCTTGTTTGTTTCTCAATCTAATAATAATCGTAAAATATATTGGGTTATTCCAAAAGTTCTTTTCATTGATATTTCTTTTTGTTGATATTTTGTGATATTCGCCTTTTTGCTTTCAATTCAAATTGTGTCGTTCATGAAGTTTAGCTTAAAAAATTTCTAATAAGAAAACAAAAAGAATTTTTGGACAACCTAAAACAATATAAAACAGGATACACTAATGTAATATAAATATTTCAATCATGAAAATATTTATAAAAATCCTTATAAATTTCGGATTGTGTGTGGGCTGCATGAGATTGCGAAATCCAAGTCAATGTTCATCGGTCGTTCAAAATTCGTGGACAAAGGATCTTCGAATTGACTCATGAGTTATCCGTAATGGTTTATCGAAACATAAATTATTGCTGTGGTGTAAATGCCTCCGTTATTTTTTCGCGGTGCTTATAACCTCACAATTTCGCAATTACACACCGGCGGACCGTGCTTTTTAAGATCAACATTATTACCTCCGTGTTTTTGCGTGCGTTTCTCGAAATGTTTTTCCCATAAATTCCCTTGCTACATGGAAACGTTAATCGCCGTTACCAATGAAAGTACGGAGGATATCTTGAGAATCCACCATTACGATCTCTCGACAATTATAATAATTCGCGAATCAATTGTTATGTTTCAGGTGTTTGTGGCCGCGTCGTCATAATGCTGGCAGCTGCTGGCATTTGAACAATACGGATTGGTACGTATCTTTCCTTTTACAAATCTCCCTCGCGGTCGTGTGCATGCTCAATTTTCTGACACGTGCATTAAGACGCTTACGTCACGCGCTGATGCACGTTGATGCGATCGCGGTGCATCGTTATTCGATCCGGACGGATCAGTCTCACTCACGGCCGCTTGTTGTTATGCAGAAATTGCTTAGCGATGTAATTGTCAGTGCGATAAGAACATTTTATTGCTTTACGTTTTGCGGCAGTCTGTTTTGTGATCGTTAATCGTTTGCGATTATCACATTTGACGTTCTGAACGTGCGACTTTTTAACAAGGATATTCGAAAGACCATGAGTTGAGAAATTTTTAAATTAAACAAATTTTTTTATTCTCTTAAAAAAATATTGCATTAAATTTTCAATTCAATATTTTTATCAAATACATAATCAAAAATATCCAAAATATATGTTTGTAAAAATTTTTGCGAGACATTTCTCTCCATAATGATTGATGTAAAACTCATTTCTTATAAATCGAATAAAAATTTGGATAACAATAGATTTCTGCAAATCCATTTGCAAACATTTTGCAGCATTCGATTTTGTGATCGTTAGTTGTTTACAATTCTTATTATATTTGGATGTTCTTACACTTGTTACCTTATGTGACTTTTTAATAAAGATATTAAAAAAATCACGATTTAAAGAATTTTTAAATTAAACAGATTATTTTTTTCTTGAAAAAAATATTGCATTAATTTTCAACCCAATTTTCTTGTCAAATACACAATGACGAAGAATCATTGTGTATTTGAGAATATCCAAAATATGTTCTGTTTGTAAGAATTTTTGTGAGACGTGGTTACATTTTTCTTCATGATGTATTGTAAAACTCATTTCTTAAGCGAGTAAAAATTTAGATAACAATAGATTTGTACATTGCGAAGTTGTTTACGTTGAACGTTCTACATTATTCACATTGAATAGAATTTCAAATAGAAGACAGCGATAAGTTAGAGAGGGAACGGAGGAAACATGTTTACGAGGAAAATTTCAAACTAACGTAGCTGCTCGCGAAATTAAATTTTAATCAAGTTTTACATGTCAATTTATAATCTTGTTTTCTACTAGAAAACATAAGCAAATCGACTTTAAACTGCAGCTGCTTGCAAAAACTTGTAGCTATATATATCCGAATATATTTATAATATATATGAGCAGCTATGATATTGCGATGCTTAATTATGCCCCTATAGAAACTGGTCATACTTTGTGACTCGCTCAATGAAAAATTTCCGTACAAAACATCGGCCTTATAACAATAATGATAACGATGTTGTGATCGCAGCATCTCTATAATTATACACTACCGTTCGTAAGTTTCAACACACTTTATGTTTTGTAACAATGTCATTTTTTATACGTGAAATATGGAGTTATGATAAATTCTTTTATTTTCGGTCACCGAAGTATGTATTCAGTAAAGTCGCAAATTGTATAGAAAAATAATTATAAATCTCAATTATAAATTAATTTCTTAAATAGACAAATATGTATATCGGTTGAAAAAAATCGGAAAAATTTTTAATTACGTACTGTACACTAAAAAATATTTGAATATTATACTATATATTTAATAATAAAAGGACAGTATGTGAACAATATTCTGCGCAGAAATTAAACATCGAATTAAATATGTCTTTGATTAAGATCGTAAATGCAGAGTGCAGAGTATGCAAATTGTAATTATAAACTATTTAATAAACTTTTTGCAACGGATGTGAATCATGCAGCAAAAAAGCTTTATAATTGAAAAAATTGCATTAAAAAATTTTTTTGTCTTGACCTTTGATTCTTTTACGATCAATTGATTTGACTCATATTTTACTCCGATTGAACTAAGATCCTTGGATATCTATTGGCAAAAACAAAATGAAAAAGTCGTTTATGAGAAATATTACAGACAAAAGGACGTCTAGACTAACATTGTGACATTATAAAGTAGTTTGCTGAACTACTTAATAAAAGTGGTATCGATTTTTCTTTTAATATACGTGATATTAAGTCTATTTTTTGTCTATTTAAGAAATTTTTAATTCATAGAACAATTTATAATTATAAGAAAATTATAATTTTCATTTATAATTATTTTTCGGCAATTCGCTTATTGAATACTCTTGTAACTGAAAACAAAAGTATATATCATTATATCACATTTTATGTATGAAAAATGGTACCATTAGCAAAAACATGAAGTGTGCTGAAATATTTGAGCGATAGTGCTGAATCGACATACGTGTCAATCTCAATCGTAGTAAATTGTAGTTGACAGACCGTGACATGTCAATCTCCAACAATTCCGTTTCTTAAAGATGTTCGATAGCGGTATTCTGTACCGTATTAACGGTATTCGTCGATACTCTAATTGTTTAAAGACGCTAACGAGGACGAATCGACATGATTCTGCGATTACGAATTACGAAATTACATCGATTCGCTGCTGCCGTTATCCGAGAACGATATTATTCAAAAAATACAAATTCAAATGTAAAACATGTAGAACCGCTCGAAATATCGAAGTTAAATTGTCACGACGAACCCTTTGTTCCCCTCTTGTGTTGCAGGCTATTCGAGATGGACGTGATCGTATATAATCAGCACGAAACTAATAGCATTGCGAGCAGCACTGATGGCGCCGAGACTCAATACGATGAAGAGAGCGTGCCTGACCTTGATATCGACGGGGACCTGCTGTCGATCGACGATGACAAACGGAGCAAGCTGCCCTTCCGTAGAAGTTTGTTCGACAATGTCCCGCCTTACATCGTCTTCCAGTCGTTCGACAGCAAGGCCAGCTCCGCGTTACCGTACGAAGTGACGAGGCATCTTAAGTGGCACCTCACTACGATAACGCCGATGTTGGTGCGTCGCATCGTCGCGAATTCCGGTTATCGATTGATGAAGAAGTGCCGGTATTGGTGCGGCACCTGGGGCAAGCACATGAAGTCCATCTCCTACAAGGGATTGAAGGAGTCGCAGAAGGTCAACCACTTCCCCGGCACTTTCCAGATCGGTCGGAAGGACCGGCTGTGGCGCAATCTTAGCCGGATGATGGTGAAGTACGGCAAGCGGGAATTCGGCTTCGTGCCGCGCACCTACGTGCTACCTCAGGATCTGCGTATGTTCCGCCAGGTGTGGGAGAAGAACGGCGGCAAGGAGAAATGGATCATCAAGCCGCCGGCGTCCGCCCGCGGCACCGGGATCCGCGTCGTCCATCGCTGGTCCCAGATACCAAAGAAACGCGCCGTAGTCGTGCAGCAATATCTGTCGCGGCCGATGCTGATACGTGGCGCAAAGTTCGATCTGCGACTCTACGTGTTCGTCACCAGCTTCAATCCGCTCAAGGTTTACATATATCCGGACGGCCTTGTACGCTTCGCCTCCGTCAAGTACAACGACGACATCAACTACCTCAGCGATCGTTTCATGCATCTCACCAACTATAGCATCAACAAGACCAGCGCGACTTACACCAGCAACGACTGCGCGGACTCCAGCACCGGTCACAAGTGGACCTTGAGAACTCTGTGGTCCTACCTCGAGCAAGAAAACGTGAACGTTGCCAAGATATGGGAATCGATTAAGGACATAGTCATCAAGACGATGATAGCCGGCGAATCTTCTATCAACACCCTAACAAGGACCAATACAACTTCGAGGTAAGGAGATAATTCTACTATACAATTTATTTAATTTATTTTTTATAAAATAAATGCTATTTTTTTTCATTTTGAAACGATTTTTTTTTTATTTTTATACTGCAAAAAATTGTTATCAAACGATAAAAGAAATAAAATTTAAAAGTTTTTTTGGACAATTTTTTAATAATTTTGCAAAGTTTTAGAGTCAGTATGAAATGCTCGTTTTCGTATGTTAAAACGCAATTAATTTTGCCCACATCAAGATCTTTCTGACGCGATACATTATATTAAATCCCAAGGTACTGTTGCTATGAGCTATTCGGCATCGATATTATCCTGGACGAGAACCGGAGACCGTGGTTACTCGAAGTGAACATATCGCCGTCTCTCCAGTCTCCCTCGCCTCTCGACATCGCGGTCAAGGGGCCCCTCATTAGAAACCTCTTTAATATAGCCGGATACCAACTGCCCACGTGCATACCGGCGGAGGAAGCGGAGAAACTAGCCCAAAGATATCAGTTAGATCCGGTATGCCAAGATTACAGACTGCACCGAGCTACCCTTAGCTACCAGGAGCGACATAAGCAGTCCATGTACGCGAACCTGAGAAATCGGGACGACTACCTTGATGAGATAATCGATGATCTTACGCCCGACGACGTAAGACACTTGATTACCTATGAGGACGAGTTAACACAATTGGGGAATTTCGAGAAGATCTTCCCTACCACTACTAGCCACGAATATCTACAGTACTTTGACGTGCCGAGATATTACAATATGTTGTTCGACGCGTGGGAGACCAAATACGGTGACAATCGGGAGGAGGGAATCTCCCGATTGCAGAAGCTGTGTAAGACCAGGTATCATTTGGAACAGGCGACCTTTTAGATAGTAATCATTTTTTTTCATACGTCATTTTACAATAATGGTACTTACATCAAAGGGACGCGTAGCTGCGACGTCGATCCCATTATCGACGCCTTAATCGTGTGGAATCCTTTTCGTTGCGTGTGCTACACGTGCTTTGTTGTATACGGGTAAACGTACCATTTCCATGTCCGTTGATTCGCCAAGGAATCAAATTCATTATGTGCCTTTTCCCACGGTTGTGCGAATTTACTTTATTGTAATGAAATTTGTCTTTAATAAACAATTTTTCATTAATTAGGCGTAAAATTATTAGCCATCCCTTGCGAGTTAACACCTCGTTCCAGAAAAAATTTAATGATAAACAATAAACGCTCGTCTTATAATAAGTTTGCAAAAATAATTTCTTTTATTTCAAAGGTACAATCTTATTTTTATTATTAAAAATGTGAAAATTATAGTTACAAATTTATATTTAATATTCAATTTAAAATTTGTTTTTAATTATAATTTATTGCAAATCTTTGGCTTTAACTCGATTAAATAAAAGTAAAAAAAAGACGGGAAAATTATGTTATTTATTTCTTTTTTTAAACATAATTATTATATCGTGAAAGATAGAGATACTCATAAAAACTACAAGTCATCATTCAATTTAATAACTAAATCGCGGTATATATTTTCAGAAGATTCTGTGCTCGCACGTTGCGCCGAATTCATTTCTTCAGTCACTTTAACTTCTCCGGCGAAATCATACGCCGACGAAGAGCTCATTACTGATAAAAACTTGTCTTAAATTCAATGATAAGGAACAAGTAAGCATGACGGGCCCAAAGAAGGGAGACGCGCTTGCACGGGGATACTGGCCACGGTGAATTGTTGACAAGTCATCGTACCGAGAACGATGAGATGTTCGCCCGTATGTCGAACGCCTAATGGCGAACTCTTACGAGGGCTGGCCGTCAGCGGCCAGCGATAATAAAAAGTCGAAGCCGCCGATGCGTAAAAGTCTCTTTGCTAATGCAGCGGCCGTGCATAATTTTCAGCAACAAGAGCAAAATTGCCCGACACCTGCTCCGGTGAGCGCGTAAAAAGAGACCCCCCGCCCAGTCTTCCCCCTTGATTTATCGTAAGATCTATGAGTCCGTAGAATTTAAATTAATAATAAGATACGTATTCAAAAACGAAGCTTTTTTTTTAATGTCGAAAATTAGGACATCTTAATGATTTATTTGCGACGTTTCTCGGTTTACGCGCATTCGAGACTTACAGCTGTACGCGGAGTCGTTAGTTACAAATAGCCAGATATAAGACTGAGGCGGATCCCGTCCAAGATCCACACGGTTTCACGACTGTGGCCGCGCCGGGTTTAATAAATCCGTACTGACAATTTAATGTCTCTATTGTGACCGCGACAGTCGGCGGTACCGACAACTGCGCTTGATTAGGTTAATACGAAAGGGGACCAGATTTCTTCGCTTCCGCCCTTTAAATTCAATTACTGGTCGGGTACTCCGTCACTTAAAATATCATATATCAGTTTTGTCCGGAGGAAGTACGATCCGTGATAGAGTGACCAAACCAATTGTCTTCAGAAACGAAGACAAGACAGAGCGTTTGATTCGTTCAAATCTTCCGTCTCGTTAAAGGATAATTACCAGAGCCATACGCGATGATTAATGTCTCGAAATAGCGTTAACCCTTGACATTTCGTACATGGATGCAACGGAAGTATCTCTTTATAGACTGTAAGATAGAAAATGTCAACGATTTGCCTTCAGACGTAAATCATTTTACAAATATTCGAAGAAAGTAACAGCGTACTTTCACCAAATTTACCATACACGTCTCTGATCTTATCTCTTTAAAAAGAAAAAATGATAAGAGATAAACGCTTTAGTAATAATCGCTATAAATATAATTATATTTCAAGTTAGTTAAACCAAATTTCCGAGCTCCAGATTTCGGAGGCGAAATTATTCGATGGCGATTTACATGGTGCACCGTTCGGGGGACACCCTGCCGTCATCGCTTGGAGACAATGGGCTCCGCTCGGTGCCACGACGGTCAACGAATTGATATCGTTATTGTAACGACATAATAGACGTATTTTCTTATTGAGATTGTAGCCCCGCGTATACGTGTGTGACGTGCGCGGCCAAGTCGGCCGGACCCGTCTTTATGAATGTATTCATTCATGCGAGCCGGCCGCGTGTGCGTTATGTAACCAATACAACGCAAGATAGCGCGTAAGGCTAAGGACCCCGGTCTTTTCTACGCGAGGACAGATCTCAAGGAGACCCCCGACGTTGGAATACGGGACAGGTAGTTACGACGTTTTTACGTCGCCGTCCATTAACGAGGCTAGAGAAGGTAGTTGTCTTTGTCTACCTTCCGTCCGACTTTTCGTCCGGGGGCACTCTATCCGACCCAGAAAAAGCGCCAACCGGTATATCCGGAATAATAATTTTACATCGGTTCCAGGAATCGTGCGTGAAGCACTTCGGCCCATTTCGGACAATCAAACCGAAATTGCAGAATCGTCTTAATTGAATCATTAAATCACACACACATACATGTACACCCGGATAGCGCTTTGTCACTTGATCAAATTGATACGGCTGAATTCCTAATGAAAAGTTATTTCGTGGAAACAAGGTCCAGGACTTCGTTCGCTCTCGTCCAGCGGCGAAATTATATATGTGATTTAAAATACGCCATCATTCTATAGCGATTTACTCCCCAACAAAAAGTAACAATATGTATTTTCTATCATTGTTCTAGTCTAATGTCTTTTTTTCTCCAATGTAATAAAGAGTAAAAAAAAACATAAAAATCACGGATATTGTTGCGAATGCAAAAAGCGATCCGCGAAGTAACTTGCGGTAATCAATGAACAGCGATCTCGCCGTGTCAATTAGATATTCGGTCCTTGTCTGCTTCGTGAACTCCGCGCGTGACGATTGTTAGGCGAGATTACAATATGTCCTCCGCACGTGTGCATAATTAGCGTGTCATTTATCATGACCGTTGGCTCGAGTATAGAGATGGTCTTGTATGATCATCCAAGGCCGTTCTCGGTCCACGAGCCATTCTAATATCGCTTTACTCTACACAGGCGTAATGTCGACATTACCGCGTATTTAACTGCGGCACGTGTCACATGATTCCGGTATTATGCGATTATTCACGTAACTTTATGTTTTTCCATTTGTATTGCCAAGTTGGAGGATTTCCCCGTAAATTTGGGTTTTTGTTATCATGAGAGGATAAAAATATTATTTAAAATTTTTTCAGTTCAAGTATTTATGTATTTGACTCAAATACATAAAGTATTTGAATTTCAGTTTAAGAATTTATATATTTAAATACTTGAGCTGAAGAAATGCAATCAAGTTGAAAAATTTAGTCAAGTTGACAACTTTTTTTCTCAGTGTATAAAATGCATTCTGGTTATACTAATATTATTAATCAGAATTTCTAGTTGTGTGTCGTAGTTGATTTTTTTTATCTTGAATAGTTTATATTACAGCTGGAATAATTGATAAATTCAATAATAAATATCTGATTGGTATTTTTTCTTTATCAAATCAATTTATGCAATCAGATTTTCTCTTTCCCATGTGGTCCTTCGGTCTTAAGAATTTTTATAAAAATTTTCAATAATATATATTTTGCATCTATATTTGCGCCAGAGATGTCTGATTTAAAGGACGAAAGGTAAAATTATTTATTACATATTTTTCATTGTTTATTTAACGCGAGCGTATCGGTTGCGGATTAACGACGATTCGTCGTCCGCCGTCGCTGCTGCTGCTGCTGCACGCGCGAAACTCGCTTGTGCGCTTGAGGAACGTACTCGACCCTGGGTAACGACTTAATAAACCGGCAACGGCCACCGGGGTACGAGCAGTGGGCACGGGACGAAGAGGAGGAAACGACCGCGGTGCGGGCGGATGCGAGCACGTGGAGCGGCGCGGGGGCATCGCGGTAGTCAGGTGCGTCGCGTGCCCCCCACCTCCGTCACGTAGCTAACTCGTGCTTTGTTTTGAGAAGGCTTAAGAGCGCCCGTTCCCACGCTTCCGCGCGCGTTCTCCTCCCGTGCCTCGTGTCAAAATTCGTATTCGAGATACGGCGGCCTCCCGATTATCTCTCCCGCGCCCGTCCATCCGCTTGAAATTTCGATCGCGGCCGAGGATTTATTTCCCCGACGATGCAGTCACGCGCGAAGACTAGTACGACTGTATATATCAACATAACGATCAGAAATCGTTAATGTTCTCATTTTACAGGGAGCAAGCGAGATAGCGACGAAAGAGATGCGTGAAAATGTCTTCGGTTTTGATTTACGAGTACCCTATCGTACAATTATTAGGCGATCCTTATCCTTTTGTGCACTGAAAAATAAATTGGGTATTAGCTACCAAATGTTGAGTAAAATAATGCCAATTAAATATTTGATTAATATTGTAACCAAAAATAATTTTACTTCTCTAAATATTTAGTATAACCTAAAAAAAGATAATTTTTATTAAATATTTAGAAAAGTAAAATTATTGTTTTATTATACCAACCAAATATTTAATTGGCATTATTTTACTCAACGGTTGGTAGCTATTACCAAACTCTTTTTTCAGTGTGCATGGAGTACGATGCGTGACGGTAATTTTGCCTAATTTATTTAACGAGCCTAGAAATTGCGGGACCATCCAAATACTGCATTGAAAAAAAAATATATAATAGTTATCAAATGCATTTCATATAGCGATTTGGTGCGATATTTAATAAATACACTGAAAAAAAAGACATTATAATTACCAAATGTATAGTGAAATAGTATCAATTAAATATTTGGTCAATGTAACCAAAAATAATTTTACTTTTAAATATTTAATAACTTATACCAGATTTGATAATACTTACTAAACATTTAGTCAAATAAAATTATTTTTGATTATATTGACCAAATATTTAATTGATACTATCACTATACATTTGGTAGTAGTAACCAGACTTTTTTCAGTGTACTACTACACACGTACTGAAAAAATTATTTTGTTGTAATCAAAATTTGGCAGACGAAAATATAAAATAATTTGATTAATATAGCCTCAACCAAATATTTTGCAATTAAAAAAAAATGATTTTTCCAGAATATAATAACAACCAATTGGTAATAATTACTAAATATGTAGAGAAGTAAAAAAACTTAGCACTTAGCCGATTTTTATTGTACACAGAGAAAACGATTTCTTCAAACTTAATAAATTTTATTGTATACAAACAAATTTGTTATTTGGAATGGTCCAAACAAACCAATGTTTGAATCAATAAATGCGATTATTTAAATTTGAAACAATATATATCTTCGTCTTAAATAAATCATTTGTTTGAAACGAAAGATATAATATCAATTGTATTTTGCCATTTTCATACAAATAAATTATTTGTTTCATTGTTCGTATACTTATTGTAATCAAATAATATATTATTTGGTTGAAAAATATTACTTCAAATAATAGTGTTATTTCTATCAAATAATAGAGATTTTTTTAACGAAACAATAAAATTTTTATTCAAACAAATAATGTTTCGTATAAGCATATATTATTTCAATGAAACAAATTTCAGTCAAATAAATAGGAATACTGAATCTAAAGAAACCTTTTTCTCTGTGTATTAACCGAATATTTGATTAAAATTATTTCGCCAAAGCTTTAGTAATCTGCACTTGATTATTATTACTAGACTTTTTTTTCAATGTGAGTCTGCAACGGCCGCATCATCATCATCGCGCCAAGCAATAACGCGAGATCTTGCGCGCGAGTCTCCGCGCACGCCGCGCTCGTGCGACGCGGCACGCTCTCCTTCGAGCGCGATGCGACGCGCTCGTACATACAGATTGGACTATTGTTTCAGCATTACAATAATCTCGGACTCCTTCCTCGTCGCTGCGCTTTTCCGCCTCTCGCTCATTCTCTTTGTGCGTGTCTCTCTCTCTTTCTTTCGCTCCTTCTCTCGTTGGCGCGTGACAGAGCCGTTCCTCCGGTTTTCTCGCTCTTAGGAGTTGACGTGCACGCGTGATTACGAGGCTACGCATAGGCCGGACGCTCCTTCGAATCGCGATGGACTTCCCACATACTTTCACGCCGCGCGCGTACGCTCGTAAACCGCCGCCGCCTCCTTTTCCAGGCCGGCCGACGAATATTGTCACGCAGCCCATTCCCATACACGGATAAGCCGCGCGCGTGCACGAAGCGTGTGCCGACGATTTCACCGTTTCAGCGGGATAAATGGGCACGATAAAAATCCCCTTTGCATTGGAAAAGGAGTTTGATAATAATACTCGAGCTCCGGTGAAATAGTTTCAATTAAATGTGTTTGATCAATGTAATCAAATGTTTAGTAATATTTAATATCCGTTTGATAACTGTTTATTATAGTAATCGATTGATTACTATTAATATATTTACTAAACATTATTAAATATTTGGTTATAATTGATTATACAATTGAAAGTATTTAATTATAAATTAAATAAGAAAGCCTTTTACGGTCGCAGCTGGATCTTCGTGCTATATTTGTTTGTGTGATTTTATATACCCATTCAAATTACTCGGTCGAATAACTTCACTTCGAAAATTTATTTAATTATAATTAAATGGATTAATTATAGTCAAATATTTAATAATATTTAGTAATTATTAATTATTACTGTTATTATTATTTAATTAAAATTATTTCACCAAAGCTTGATTATTATTTCCAGTCTTTTTTTTTCAGTGTACCTAACGATTTTTTATTTCGATAACAGATTTTTACTTTAGAGCGAATTGCAATTATTTTTAACAAGTTTTTTTTGTTTCAAAATAAACAGAAGTAGAACTGAAGTTATTATGAATATTATGTAAAAATAGAAATAAAAAGTATATATTATATTAATATATATTTTTATTAAATTATATA
>QKQZ01014270.1:0-18654 GCA_003595255.1 Solenopsis fugax
TGTCACGCAATTTTATTTGATTTGCTGGATTTGTACGCTCGCTAGTCAAGAATCCAATAGGACCGGGAGAATCATATACGAAATTATATTAAAACGCAAACCTGTAAATCTTGATAAGCACGAGACGAGTAAATTATCGAGTCTAGAAGTGCGACCTCCACAGGAAGATCTAGACGGCGAGCAAAGTTTCAATCGGAGCAGCAATCACAATCTAAATTACGTCGATATGGAAAATCTCTTGCGTAGATATCTGGATCGAGAGTGTGTCATAAAAGAGATCAATGATTTCTCGATTCAACTGCAACAGAATCGAGTAACATTTACGGCCTGCAATTTCTTCGAAATAAATAATGATTTGTTTAGAGGTGTAAGTGCATTATTTATTTATTTTATTACAATTTTCGTGGAATTAGCTCGTTTCAAATTGCAATAAAAATAATAGTTATCAGAATAATTAAATGAAATAAACTTGTTTTTCAGTTCGTCGGGATAATCATCACTTATTTAATAATTGTCAGTCAATTTGATCAACAATCTTATAAAGAATTTCGCGAAGAATTTAATGACAATTTTCGCGAACTAAAAACGGATATTTTGGAAATGAAAAAGGAAATTCTTGAAATGTTTTCAAAAGAAAACCAAACGGACTCACAGAATTAACAATTAAGTAAGTATTCCGTTACTTCACTACCTCAGAAATTAAGGTTCGAGATATTAGGGAGAAGTATGATTCGGAGACCAAAACAGTAGGTCAATGCTCGGTGGCGTATCGTACTAGTCGAAATGTTGTAAGAATTGCCACAAATTTTTATTATCTATCATATATAAAATAATTAATAAGACAGCACCGAAGTTATTTTATTCTAGACTTGAGAATTTATCCATATTAAGAATAAAATTGTATATTCTTAATATGGAATATAAATAGGATTACGATTAAAAAATGCTAAATACAGCCGAAACGTTTCATTGGATTGTAAGACTTCGTCTATGCAAATAGTTTTAAATATACATATTCCATCTTATGTGCTCGGTTTTTTGATGTTCTTGTAAACCTTCTATAATCTCTTTATAAATTTCACACATTTGCATGTAAAATAAAAGTAGCGTTTGAAAAAGATGTAAAAACAAACATAAAATGTTCTAGAAAGTTATTTATACGAAATTAAACGTAAAATAATTTATAAAATATGTCTCTCAAATTGTGTTTATGATTTCCCTCTAACAATAGCAAGATAATAATTTTTGTAGATAAGTGGCGCAGTATCGTCACTGACGAAATTTCTATCGGGTTTGATCGAAGCGAATGGATTTCTTCGCGGCTCCAAAATTGTCTCTACATCAGCGATCGATTTTATCCTGAGCATTTCTCGAGGAATTTCCTGCTTCGTGTAAGACGTCACGCAAACGGGAACTTTCGTTTTACAGAATTCTCGTATCGTCTCCGGCCACGTGTCCTTGCCTTCAAAACCAGTCTCCCGATAAAGACCAGGGTTGAAGAGACACACGAGATGCGGTCCTATAAACTGTTTGGAACGACAGAAATCGTGATAAAATTTTTTAGGATGGAACGAAACGTTTATTCGTCGACCGGACGATTTGCAAGTCGAGCAGATCTTCACAGCGGTCAACAGGTCTAACGGCACCGCCGGCAGACTTAGTTCCGGGCCAACGAACATCAACTTGAGACGCTTTAAATTCGGAAGGAGGTGCAGAAAGAGTTTCTCCCATACGTGCAGATTTATACACTCGAACTGAAACTCGGCGCCTATCACGTGAACCACGAGAGTATCGATGGTTTTCCAATTCTGGCAAGAAATTTGCATGGAATACAAAGCTGTCAATGGAACAGACGATATATGAGAGAGACTGCAGTACGTGTAGGAATCCATATTGCAATAATATGTCGAACGACCGTAAAGTTGTGCTATTAACAGATCAAAATCGTCCGATAAATGAAGAGGCCCTTTCTGAAAGGTATCCGGAATCTCGGGCACCGTATAACCATTTTTATGCTGCATGAACAGAATCCTGCGAAACACCTGAAAATCTCGACACCACTGTTTGTGCCTATCATCGTGATTTTCGCAGAATAAACCGATTCCGCACGCCGAACAGCATTTCAGAGCCTTCGAGAAGCAACGACAATCGCAACAAATGCGAGGATAAAGAAGAATCTCCTTTTCCCAGAGCTGGAGAGGTCTGTCCAAGCGGCACTGCACCATCTCGATCAATGTCAGTCGATAAACGCGATAATCGTCCGCGCTGAGTCCCGACAGTGACGACAAGCCACCTCCGATCGCGCAGACTTCGGTGAGAACTTTGCACAGGTCGCGATGCCTCGGCCGGTCCTGCTTCATGTGTTCGACGGTGCAGTAAGAAACCATGCCGCAAGATTCGCAGACCTCCTTCGACCGTTCCATGCAGATCAGACACAGGTTCGACACGAAGATAAAACGCGGCCAGAAGTTCAGCTCGACAGTGTCCTCCTCGTCGCTCTCGTTCGACGATCGACGCTGCTGCATCGGGTGCACGAGTGGCAATTTCAAACGCGAGTAAACATCGATCGCGGCTTCGGCAATAAGAGTTCCTTCTCTTTGTTCCGTCGTCTCTTTTCCGTCGAAATTCAATTTTTCTGCCACCTTACTCTCGCCAATTTTCTGACTGTCGAAGATCCTTTTCGGATTCCTTTTTCTGCGACCCATCGTCAAAACTAAAACAAATAAGATGAAATGAATGCGTCGAACTCAAATTTGTACGACGAATAAATGGAATTAATTTGTTCCAACACAAAATTTGTACATGAAGTAAGATAAAAAATTGCTCATGCAATTAAAAATAATTCTATGTGTTCGACAGCCATTGCGATTATGTAATGTACGGTGTTGCACGTACGAGTATTTTGGTGATTCAAGCGCAAACACGATTGGTTACATAACTGCAACCCTACAAAGAACACGTGTAAACTATTATTTTAGAATATTACAAACGGAGATAACACGTACCGTAATTAACAAACCGGGTCTACTACAAACGCTAATAATTAAACCCGACCGCGACGGATTTTACTTGCGTTTAATGACCCATTCTATATCTATCGAAAAGAGAAGACAATTATCTCCCAATTTAGCACAGCGACAATTCTATAGATTATGCCATTATTGGAACGAGAATTCATTCATTTGCAATTTCAAATGCATTACTAACATTACTACCTCCGCGTATATTAACGAAGTATTAATCACAATAAAATAATAATTGATATAATTATTTAAAAATTTAAATACATACCTTCACAAGTTCTTCACTCTTCAGAAATCAAAATTGTTCAATACTTAAAACATGTTATGTGCAAGAGCGCTGTGCAAATAACAGGATCACTGGGTAACTAAGATTATATTGAAACTCCCTGATTATTTGAAACTCCCTCGCAACTTAGAGAAGCGATCTAACGTCACGGTTTGATTTTCCCTCGACTGAAGACGAGCCGTCTCGATCGCTCAAGGCTTTGCGAGGTATTATCAGGGCTGCGAACACGTCGATGGGCACTATGCCTAGTCGCCCAGGCATAAGGTATTTCAAGCACAGAGTACTGGCAATAAGATATTCGAAGACGAATAGCCAAACACGAGCGACGTTTAACTCTCGCGGGAGAAAGAGAGCGAGATATATTTCGAAGCAACCGACACGTTCACTGACAGATAATAAACGGTAATGTAACCCTGCATTCCAATTTACAAGCATAATGCATTTAATACATTTGATATGAATAATAGGACTTTTGTATGTGAATATGAGTGTGTATATGAAATGTGTGCGCCCTAAGCCCGCAGTTATTATTAACGCTACAGATGATATTGTCACAAATGCAAATTTATCCTATCGTCCTCGACGTTCGTGACAGGCACGTGTCGCGGAAATACTCAAAATAAAAATAATTATCAATTTAATAATTAACGTTAAAATAATGAAGTGTTTGTATAATGAAGTATGACTACGTGCAAATGAAATAGTTTTATAATTTCTGTAATATAAGTTTGTAAATTTTTATTAATTGATTTTTAGCCTTGAATATAACTTTACTATACTATTAAGTTTTGTAAAATCTTTTTTGTATTATCAAAAAGCATATAACATGTATGCACTGGTGAGTGTCTTGCACTTTTTAATGATACACAAAAAAGATTTAAAAAAATAATATATCGTAAAATTACATTCAAGGTACATATAGGTTGAGTAATAACTAGTAAAAAGTTAAAAGTTAAATATTAAAATTAAAAAGTTAACATTTAACTTAACTTAATTAATTGTTGATGATTTAATTTTTTGCTTTAACTAGTTATTTTTTTTAACACATAAACTTTAAATTATTATCTTTTTTCCTAAATTAAAAATTTATCTATGTAAAAGAAACAATTATAAAAGAATAAATACATTCACATATATACATAAGAAACAATATTTTAACAATATTATTTAATAACTTAATATACAAAACAAATATTAAAATTATTTGATGATCTATATTATAATTGTTTTAAATAATCTAATTATAAAAATTACAACTTTCTAATTAATATAAATAATGCTTTTCAAAATTAATTTTTAATTTAATTTAACTTAATATAATAAAGTAAATTTTAACCGAATCAGTTTTTTTGCATAATTTTTAACATAATTAAATTAATTTTATAAACCATTGTCTGTAACTTAATTTAGATATTATTTTTATTTTTTGAGTTTTATATATATTTATATTTAGAATTTTTATAAATATATTTTATATATTTATAAAACTCAAAATAGAAATAATTATCAATTTAATAATTAACATTAAAATAATAAAATGTTTGTACAATGAAGAATAACTACACGCAAACGAAATAGTTAAAGATGGACAGATATATATAGACACANAGATAAAACACGGAAATGTACTTGCTTTGAACTACATATAAAAATGTCGACCAGTGCCAAGTATATATATATGCCATAAACCCGGGGTAATTCGTAATCAGTCCGGGAAAATTCGTATTGAAATTTGTATTTTAAGATGATAAAATGTAAAAAAGCTGTTGTTAAGACTCTGTTTTATTCAGNCTACACGCAAACGAAATAGTTAAAGATGGACAGATATATATAGACACATATATTACACATACATATATAGTACAGTACAAGTAATAATGTATATTATAAAGGTTGGTTGTTAAGTACTGTAAGACTTTAAGGGATGATTCCTCACATTGATTCAAGACAAAAACTTTGTTTAACGATATGTTCGAAATGGTTAAGTTTGATTATCAAAAATACAAAGTGTCGAAACTGTAGGAAATAATTGGTTTATTTTCAAGTATTTTGAAAACCACTTAAGTTATGGTATTTTGTTGAAATTTTGTGTATTTAAAAAAAAACATGAAAATATTCCAAATTTTTGAAATTTTAGGAAAAGGTATAATTTTTCCTTTAACTTTGTCACACTGTGACAATCTTTGAAATTAATTCGTTTTGAACATGTGATTATAAGTGAGTATATAAAGTTTCATCTTAAATTAGTGTGAAAAATCACCTCTTAAAATCTTTTAGTAATTAACGATTGTCCTGAATATGTAACATCTATATTCGAATAGTATAATAAAATTTAGTTGTTTAAACAAATTAAAAAAATTTTAACCGTTATTTGTACAAAACGTAAAATGCCAGGTAACATAGTAATCACAGAGAATGTTAAAAAATACAAAATAATTAAAATTTCTTTATACGAAAACTATCAGCATTATTAGAACAAAATGCAAAGCGCAGAGCATTGTTCAAGAAATCACAGTAATCACAGTAAAGGTGTTATAAAAAACTTAAATTTTGTATGCGCTAACTATTTGTAAAAAAATGACGCGCTTGACTCGTACTTGCCCTCCTTTTACACTTGTCATATTTATAATAAAAGCTATCCGACAATAAATTATTGAATTTTTTATCAATATTATCAATATTTTACCAATTTAGATTTTTTTCATATTAAGCATAACTAAATATAATTACAAGTACGAAACGCAAATTTCCAGAGAAATTAAAACATATCGGCATTAATTACAAGCCATTAAATTAAATTAAATTAAATTAAATTTACTTTGAAAAATATATTAACTTATCCAACCACATTTTGACAGTACCACCTGTACCACAATATACATATAAACGTAATCACGGGAGCTCTAAGGCACAGAGAATATTTCATTTTAATTTACTCTCCAAAAATCTTTTTTTTATTGTAAAAAAATGTCAGGAATTGTTTGGTTCGAGGGGAATATTTTTTAATAATTTTTATTTTTTTCTAAATGTTTCTATGGGGGCGCTAAAAAGATAGGGGCAATTCGGAAGGCGGGGTTATTCGAAAAAAATGGAAATACATATCTTTGTATGGGTATATGTTAAAAATTTACTTTAAATACTGTAAATGCGTCCTAATGTAACGACGCTGCTAATAAAGTTTCGTTGGCGAAGGCGTCATATTGAAGTCGTGGCAGTAAAAAATGTGTTTTGCGATAGTCGAAGTAATTTCTGACAGTCAGCATTTCTTCGAAATTTAAGTAAGATAAATAAGATTTTTTTTTAAACTTTGAATGTATCGTGTTCAGTTGAATGTATTTGAAACATTTCATGTTTACTTTTTGCTGTGTGATATCTATTTTTGTAGACCATACGCAATAATGCGCAGAGTTGACGCAAAAGTTATTCGAAACACCGAACGTTGAATCATCGTTCGGACAATTTTTTCTTTTATATTCGCGTTCTATGTATCAAAATACACAACTTAATACTCAACAGGTGTAATTACACGAAATACGAATAGTTCCTGACTTGTTCCGAAAACGCTGAAGCAATAAAATTCCCTATTGTGTGTTTATTTTTTTTTTATTGTATGCAACTTTTCTTAATAATACTATATATTCTTTTCTGAATAAAATAAAGTCTTAACAACAGCTTTTTTATATTTTTTTTCATCTTAAAACACAAATTTCAGAATATTCTCGAACTGGTTTCGATTTACCCTAGGCTCGGGGCTATTCGAATACTTGGCATTGGTCGACATTTTTATGTGTAGTTCAAAGCAAGTACATTTCCGTGTTCTATCTATAACGACATTGTGAAGGGGAAGATTCAACCTTTCAAACCGTCCAACTTTTTTTTTTAATGAATACAGGACTCAGGAGACGCAAAAGAAAAAAAAATCATCCGAATTGCCCCAGTCTCCCCTATAATATGATTACATTTATTTTTTTTATATGTAATTAAGATTTTTTTAATGTATAACTTTGATTTCTTTAGTGATTCCTGATATAAAAGTATTAAGGTAGAATTATTAAAAAATCAATAGTTTACAAAAAATTATTAGACTTTATGTCGAAATATGCCAGAATAAAATAAAATATCTCGTAAACTATTGATTTTCGATAATTCAACCTTAATATTTTATGTGCAGATTGATTAGAGGAATAATCATGTTACAAAAAAATCATAATTCTATTTTAAAAAAGGGGGATAACCTTCATATTTTTTTAGCGTCGTAGAAAAAAAACAATGTGATCAAAATACGTCCTCCTTTACATTAAACAACTTTTGCTTAAAGCATTTTTTCTAAAATCAAAAATAAGAGTTTTTTAGAAATTAAAATGAGACACCTGTATAATAAAGATGAAGCACAATCATTCCTAAAGATAAAATAAAAATCTAAATTGTGAAATATAATAGAAAGATACAGTACGTTTGACAGTTAGCACTGTTATAATTGCAACAAAATTGGGAGTTTGTCGGCTATTAGATTAAAAATGAAACCATTTATTTGAACACAGAATCCAATTCTCCGACAACTTCAGTCACAATGCAACGTAATCATGAAATTTGCGTCACAGTCTTCTGATGCCGCAGGACCTAGCACATATTCGCCTCCTGTTCTTGTAAGTGATCTATGTATTTTGTTACTGGATCTTTAAGAATATATTATAAATACAATGAAAATGATACAATAGCAAGGTAATAGCCTGATTTCTCTTTATTTTATAAGCATTACATTATTATATATAACATTTATATGTGTCAATATTTGAATTAGAAGAAAGAAAATGAAAAGAAAAATATCTTCCCTGGAGACCTATAAGCACGTTTCCAAGTTTATCACTAATTTAATTGAGAATCCTACTGAATTCAATAATATTGTGCCATCATTTTATGAAGATCTTAAATTCCGGAATATCCACTGTTTACGGTTTTTTGTAACATCCGTAATCAAATTTGTAAGTTTCTTTTTCATATCCGTGAATATGTATTCGTATATATTTTAGTATAATTTTGCGCATGATCTGTTTTATTCAGAAACAGTGTTCAATAGGATAAATGGCCCAATTAAATACTTTGTTTTTAATTAAAAGATCAAAGTTATACTTTTAATGAAATTTTATTACAATGTGTAGACTCTCTTTAAGAGAATTCAAATAAAATTAAATACACAATTATGCAATAATATAATTTATATATTCGAAAAAGCATTTAAAATCGAATTTCAGTACACTGTTAATAATTGGGCCATTTACTATTTATTTCACTCTACACAATATGTGTGTATTACTTTACTGACTTTATATCTTTTACTTTCACTATAAGTGAAAGTGATTTCCGACGTAACGTAGTAAAATTATGTGTACAATTGGATACCAGTTTAGAAGAGATAAAAAAACAATACACATTTTCTAAACATGAATTTAGGGAATTGTTGTCCTTCAGGTAAGTTCAAGTATATATGACATGATTAGAATTGTATTTGATTTATTTGCGACGATATTGTAATGTTAGATGTAAACGTGAAATTAAATTACTAGAATCCATTTGGCTTAATAAACCTGAGAAGGAAGAGGGCCATTGGATGTGCAACCAACTGATACTGTTTCTAGCAGAGTTAGTCACTTATGCTTTCACTTTAGGAGAGCTTTTAGTCCTATTTATTACTACGGTACTGTAAAGACCAGCGTCGAATTCAGTCAAATATATAATCCGAGCACTCAAAGTAAGTCGTGAATAATAGAGACGGTAATTCTACAATTTTCTACTATCTACTCTAACATGTATATTTGATGTAACGCATAGTTGGCTGATCATGTACTTAAAAAAGACAAAAAAAAGAGTAAAGACATAGAGAATATAATGCGGACGCTAACGGAACTTACAAATAACGGGCAAGTCGATACGGATGAGGATGAGATATGGTGAACAGCATGCACGAATTAACTGTATCAAATAGATAATTACTCTGTTTGAACTATTACATAAGTTCGTTTAATTTTTTTTTACTTATTAAATAAGATCTACTTATACGTTTATTGTTATGGCCATTGTCATTTATTTGTTTTGTGTATGGCTTGCAACAGAAGATAACAATTTACAATATTGCTAATTTTTAAAAAACTAAAATTGCACTTAAATGGTCAAGAATTTTCAAAAATTAAAAAATTAATTATAGACAAAATTAAAGATAATTATGATGTTTAACGGTAGAGTAGACCCAAAAGGATTTCATTTTTATGATCAATAATCATTTTGAAAGTGATTTGGAAGATAATGTTTAGTTCCTTTGTTAGTTTCAATTTTGATTCAGGCTTTGTTTAAAAAACCACAAGTATTTCATAAAGCCCAATATTAGATTAAAAGAAAATTTTTTTATTTATAAATGTTCTATATGGAAGATAATTTCATTTTTGTGAATGATGGAGATAAACATTTTATTCTCACTTGTTAGTTATTTCAATATCTGTATAAATAAAGTTTATAAAAAATAAAATTAATTAAGTAGACTTTATTCGGCTCTTTATTTTATGAAGAACAGATTTTATAACGCATAGAAAACAAGAAATTTCATAAAAATTTACTTATCGTATGTTACGCATACCCACAATTGATAAATACACCGTTCTGTAAGACACAGGAAATGACGAGGAAAAAGTAACTCATTCCTATTGGTAATGAAATTCTGAATAGGGTCGTAAGGCCAGACAAAGTGTTCTTAATATTACCTTCGCCGTGTAGTTCTTTTACGATCTTTCAGAAGTGCGTTTCAGTGTGATAAGTTTCGAGACGTAAGAAAAGTAGATACATTTATTTTTTAAAAAAAGAAATACGTGTTAATTGCTTATATTTTTCCATTTGTATTTATCTTTTAGCCTGTTGTTATTTTTATCCAATAAAATATTTACAAGATATATAAAATATTACAAGAATTCTATCGTCCAAATTTTGCTTTTTGTAGTTTCTAAATCACGATATCGCAATTTCTATATATATTATAATTTAGAAATACATTTTTATAGGAAACAAAATTATTTAAGATATTTCACAATCTTTATAAAGCCATAATTTTTTAATTGTTTTTTAATTAATTAATCTTATTTTGCATTTTTGTTATCATAACATCTTTCAGTAAAATATTTTAATTATATTTGTTGTGTTACCAAGTAGCAATTAACTTTTAGTAAAAATGTTTATTTAACTTCGGATTTTTGTTATATAGTTGTGATTATTAACATGAAAGAAACCAAAGAAAATGATAGCAATACCAGCATCAACAACGAAGTGGAGAAACGAAGTATAAACTGGGCCGCTGTGCTTTATTATATTTATCTTCATGTCTTCGGTTTGGCCGGCTTATACTTTCTGTTCAGCAAAGCGAAATGGATGACGGTATTTTACTGTGAGTATTGCAAATCATTACATAAAACTATAAATAAAAATGGATATAAAAATGTAAAATATAAATGGAAAACGGTGTAAATGTAAAAGTGTAAGATGAATCGGTTAATTTTCTATCATCTCTATCAATAATGTCTCTATAAACATTTTGGAATAGTGATAGAAATGAAAATCTTTCCATTAAAAATGGTCAACACTAAATTGCGATTGTCTATAAGTATTTTGTAAATATAAATTTTAAATATATGCATTTTCCACGAATAAAAAAGCTTTTTGTGTCAACATATCGTTTTTATAATGTTTTTATCTTCTTTTTGAAGATCATTTAACGAATATTTTGATTTGTAGTTTCATTCCTCGTCACAATCAGTTCTATAGGGCTAACGGCGGGTGCTCACAGATTGTATGCACATCAAACATTCATCGCAATATGGCAACTCAGACTCTTCATTATGCTAGCCCACACTATGGCAGGCGTGGTAAATAAAAGATTTATTGATTAAATATTCAATATTATTCAAATATGCAAATAGTTTAATATTGTGTTAACTAATTAAAAATATAATATAATAATTTGATAAATATTAAGATAAACATAAAAATATAATAAAATGAATTTTTAGAATAAAAAGTTCTTATATATTGGCAATAATGCTACTTTCATATTTTCTTTTATATACATTTTTTTGTCTGTGTTTTATATATATTATTTAACCATACAGCATTTAATATTCTCACTACATTGTTCTTCCGAAACAAATACAATTTGTTGTGCAAATTTTCAGTAAATATTTACATATATTTTTAATAGAACTTGCGCAATTATCACTCTCACTTATACATTCGTGACGTTGCTTTATTTATAAAAATCGAAGTCATGTTCATTATTCGGGAAATGTACAGTGATAGCGAATATGTTAATTAATTATGATAATAACGTCAATACAAGTCTAGAAACAATAAAGAACGTATAATGAAAACAAAACTTATAATACAATAAATTTTTAACATTGTGTATATTAAAAATGTAATAAAAAATATAAATTATAAAACTAATCATATATTTAAATTTGTCTGCCTTCAGGGATCGATTTACAATTGGGTATTTTGGCACCGGATGCATCATGAGTATTATGGCACCGAGAAAGATCCGTATAATCATAAAAAAGGATTCTTTTATTCTCATTTCATCAGTAATCTCTTGTCAGCACCCTCTGATTTGAAAAATTATGCGAAGGATATTGATATGCGCGATATTGACATGGATGGATATGTTTGGACGCAACAAAAGTATATCTTCAATTATATAATTCAAATATATTATAAAATAATTTATTTGTCTCTTATGCACTTTTTTATATACTAGAATTACACAGAAATAGGAATATTTATAATTTTCTGTTATCTCCGTAAATATGCTTACCCTTTAGTTTGATAACTTCTGTACTCCTTTAGTCATTTGATTTTCTAATTGCACATATTTCCTTATTCTTTTTTTATAAAATTTTTTCCCAAAGAATGTGAATTAATCTAACCGTAACATACAAAAATGTAATTATTGAACTATATTACACAGGTTGTACTATGTACTCTTCATTGTGTTAGGACTACTACTGCCTATCAACACTGTAAGATATTGGGATGAAACATTTGTAAATGCCTTTTTAATTATTGGCGCAGCGAGATTATTGATCACTACTAACATTTCATGGCTTGTGAATAGTGCCTTATTGGTCTGGGGCCTAAAAAAAGGGGACAAGTTAATATCCATTTTTTTTATAAAATTTCTCGCTTTTCTACAAGCTGTTCTTTGAGATGCCGAAGAGTCAACATTTAATATCGTATTAATGAGACTTAAACATATTTTTTATTCTTTCCTAATGACATATTGTATTCATAAATTATCTTTACATGCGTTGAGTTTATTTCCAGTTTCTGACATTTGGCATTGATGTTTTAGATTCCCGGTCGATGACAATTCTGTCTTTTTTTTGTCGAAGTCTTACTGGTTGAATTATCATTATTTGTTACCATGGGACTGGAAAAGTGACGAATTTGGAACTTACGAAAAGGGGTTTATCACGTTCGTCATTAAGATATTACGCGAATGCGGTTTCATCAATCAGATGAAGACCGCTACTTGTAATGATGTACGAGAAGCTCTCTATAAGGTCGCTATAGCAGAGAAAACGATGGATGAAGCTCTGGCAGAAGTAAAAAAGAACGCGGAAGAAGTCGCTTACAGGCAGAAGCTGATATATCATCATTAGGGAAATAAATTTGCGAAATAATAAATAAATTAAATTAATATTGCGGTTTAAATTTCAATTAAAAAAGTAAATATTTTGAAATTTTATACAATAATATATGTAAAATATTTAATTAAAGTTAATTAACACAATAGTATAATTCAAATCTTAATTTACATTATTATGAAATTTCTATATACATTAGCATGAGAGGCCCAAATTTCGCTCCCTTTAAGCTTTTTTGGCTGGTACTTAAAAACTAATAGACGCAGAAACTTGTAAAAATTTATACACTTACTTTGAAGCTTTAGCTTTTAAGTTCTATAATCAAAATTCGAAAAATATTTATACAAACAAAATAAAAAATTGAAATGTGAAAACACTCGTTTTTCCATTTTCCATAAAAGTGTTCCAAATTCACCCTCTAGTTTTAAATAGAAAAAAGATTGAAAAATTTCATAAATCGACTTTTATATGTTCAGATAAGCATCAATTGAGCCAGGAGCAGTAACGAGCAATTCATGTTACTATCTTTTTGAGGAAATATTATCCATATTGTCCAGATGTTGACATGCATGTGATTACAATTATAATTGTTCCACGCTCAGCCGAAGAAGGCTTTTGGACTTATTCTTTAACTTTAGCTGCAATAATTTTCGCACTTTTATGTTGGACAAATGGACAAAATTTGAAATCTCTTACATCCATCAGACATCTACGAAGATGTCTTTCTAATACTGCTCTATTAGAAAGACGTTATTACCTAGGTACCCTATCTTGCCCGCGAGGATATCCTGTGCCTTATCCCATTCGTCGGACAAGATGCAGAAAAATGCCTTTTTTATATTTTTATTAAATAAAATTTATAATACTGAAGAATTTTTTAATGGTAAATATATTGAAAGATAAATACCAAAGAATATTATTTCATATAAAAAAACTCGTTAGTTATGAAAATCTAGCTTTTATTTATCATTAAACCACTGTCCTGTCTTATTCCACCTTCCCCTATTTCCGCAACTTTGCATTTATGGATTCGCTTACATTTATTTACTATTACGCATCTGTAAAATTTCATCGAAATCGGGTAGCCTTCTAAAGTCTTACCGGAAACAGTTGTCCTTATTCTTGAAAAAAACATAAAATTCTATTCATATTTTATTGAACAATATGATTGAAGAGTGAGAAGATAGTTCAAAAAATTTTTTGAAACAAATATGTAGAATATAAATGATTAAGGATAGTGGTCAAACTGACTAAGATATCCGAACGGAATGTTGGGGGATTCACGTTTAAACCCAGGCCGAGATAATATTTTTTACAAAAAATTCTTTACGGTTTTCGAAATAAGGGGGAGGGAGATCGTAGAGATGCTTGTAAGCATCAAAAATTATTAAATTGATTAAGAAGTTAATTTTCGTGACATTATATTTCTGAGTTTTTCTTAAAAGCTGTGTTTTAAGTCCAGCAAGTAGGCGGCACAGTTTAAACAATAATATGAATGCTACTCACCGAGCTCTCTTTCGTCCAGTCATAATATATATCTTGTAAAAGATCCATGGTAGATAATTTTAAACTGTATCTACTTTACAAATCACTACTTTTGTTATACAAAACAATATCATTGTTTAACTAGTATCATTCGTTTACCTTACGCATAGCAGCCGTATTAGCATGACAATTGAAAATGATTGTGCGCATTCATCGAATATATGCATAGTTATTTATTACAAGTTTTCATTGTATTTTTCAGTAGCCACCTTGCACTTTGCTCTTGATTCCGCACATATGAGAGTATAATTTTTCAAACTTGACTTCATTATATGTATAACATTAAATGTTACATTATGAAGTATGTATTAATTACAATTGATAGCAAAAATACAATTTTAATTTTACAATTAGCATAGGTAATTTATAAAAACGATACTCGGTGGAGTAATTAAAAAACATATTTTACTTTGTCTATTACTTAATATCAGTATGCGATTAAAAAAATTTTTTCGAAAATTATAAATTGCTAATAAATCTTGAATTATTGCACTATAATGACGTATTTTATTTTCATAAATTTATAAATTAACGAAATTTTGCTAATATAATAAAGGTATGCTTATCAGACTGATTTATCCCAATTTATGATTAGAAGTATACTTACTATAATAATTTAATTTTCATGCTATCAAATTATGAAAAAATTTTTGTAATTCCAATAACAGTTAACTCTAAAATGTATCAAGAGATGCGATGTGCAGGATTCACACTGTGACCGACATTCGACGTACGATCATTCAATGTCCAATGGAAGATAAAGATTTCTATATAGCAACACTTTCGTCTCTTGAAACCGTGTTTTTCTATTAGAAAATCGGATCGTCATATAGTACTTATACGGAAGGTGAACTATATCGGAACACAGCTATAACATGTTAGCAGGTTCTATCGACAGATCCTGAGCTTCGTACGTTTGCAAGTCATCGATTCATGTATGTATAAAACACGGTCACGCGCTGCACGTTTACTTGTCGCGAGATACAATTAATCTCTTGATGATACGTTTATGGAACATTGTGTTGATAAGTCAATCATTCGATAAGTCAATCATTCATACAAGATCAATGATACAGCGAATCACTCATTTACTGTCAATATACAGCTAAAATGCCATCTGGCATTCAAAAACATAAAAAATACAACATTTTTTAAAGGCGATTATCTCTTAATTTTATAGTATGGGTTTTATTAACATTATATCTCCGCTCGTAAGGCATGTAGAAGAAAAATAAGAACACTTTTATAATACAGAATGGATCATTTTAATCAATCTAATCAATTTTCTTCGAAATAATGGATAGTACAAAAAGATCATTCAGATGAAAGTGGAACTATTTCGAAGGGGGAAGTTTTTTTTAGGTGGAGGTGCTAAAAAGATTATCGTCGTTTTAAATGAAATTGCCTACTTATCTTTACGTATCTGATTCCTCTAATTATTCTGCATATAAAAATATTAAAATGCGAAAAAAAAAATTTATTTTTTCGAGGATCTCGTACGCAATCTCGTAGGATCCTACTGCTCCTTTGTGTGATGATGCGTCATTATCGCTGCGTCTCTTTCCTCCTGCGTTTGATCTTTATCGCCCCAACCCCATAACTCATGGCTGCCGTCGCCCGATCTCTCCACACGTTTTCTTACCATGTCCTCGGACACGGTCTTCAAATCGTAGGCCCAGCCGATTTTCGCGAAAAAGTCGATAAAGGCTGTCGTGAAATTGAACCTGTAATTGCCTAATTCGGCTGTTTTGTAATCCCAAGGAAAGACGTGATGGTAATTGTGCCAACCTTCACCGAGAGCGAATATGGCAACACCTTTGTTTTCCGTTGGATTAATGTGTCTATAACAGACAAGAAAGCAAATATAATTGAATGCTGATTTTGCTGCCACGAGTATAAGTTCTTTACAAAAGTCTAATAAAGATTTAAGAAACACAGAATAGAAACTTCGATTTTCTTCTCCAAGAAATGTTAAGAAAGTACAAAATATTATTTAAAATATATATTCGTACATTGTTTTAATCGATTGACACTTACCTGTCGTAGGGGTGATTGCCGAACATATGACCCGCGGAATTGATCAGCCATGTCACATTTAACGTGAAGACATAACGGAGTACGGTTGAAATAAAGTAAGCGTTTGTCCACGTCTCGCCCCAACACATTACCGGAATAACGGTTGGTAAAACGAAGCAGAACAATGGCATCAGTATGGCATAATATCTGAAATGAGTAATAATTTATTAAAAAAAGAACGGTGGTAAGGACGGTGGAATATATCTGAGATGGTGAAATATCATGATATCTCGTATAATTCGCATTAAATTCTAAAAGCAACCGTTAAAATTATTTCGTTACAATCTATTTAGACGTTGTAGAATAATTACTGGTCATTAGTATTCGCTATGTTTTTATTAGGCTGAAATTCAGTTTTGTAGGTAGCAGAAATTTTTACAGGCGTATACTCGTGTACATAATTTTGAGGAGTATGTTACATATTAATTTTTTAACTTTAGTCTTGAAGGTCTTAAATGTGAATTTCACATAATATTATATTTATATTGAATTTTATGTGTGTCATAATGTACGTATGAATTCGGCAAATAGTCATATTATATGAGGATTGTGGTAGTGGAATATGGTCGTCCACCATGTGCATATCTCTTGCGAATTTACACTCTTACTGTAGATGTTGGATAATGTTTATTAGAAAAAAGAAATTATGTTAACAAGTTTTAAATTTTATTTAAAAAAATATTTAAACTAAAATGATTTTAAAAAATATTTTTGTTTAATAAGATATATTTTATGAAATGTTTGTAAAACCTTGTTTCGTGGCACTTTTTGTGTGTAAAATCTACGAAAAAGCATTAATTTATGTTTTTTTTCTTTTCATAAATAAAAGTGTCTTTCATGATAGTTGTTATGTATTTTACGATCTTTCTATTCCATCACATTTTTTCCTTCTTCGGTAAATTGTACATTAATATTCGTTCTTTATACCCGATAAACTTTTATTTATACCGTGATTGGTAGAACTCTATGGTTAATTAATAAACTGCGTTGGTTAAAATGCGTTAATATTTATTGAGTGTCGCATTAATATTTACTGAGATATTGTCAAAAAACGAAATGGTATTCCATAACTTCCTTCTTTTCTCTATAGATATTTGTTTAACGAGATATTATTTCGATTAATATCAATGCGTACTTCTTTTGGAATGCTAATATCGGATCGCTTTCAAGATCGCTACAGTCGATGCTTTTGCCTTTTTCCTTGACTTCTGGATGTTTCCTACAGAGCAGCCAGCCTATATGCGCGAAGAAGAAACCTCTTTTAGCATTGTGTGGATCGGCGTCAGTTTCGCTGTATTTGTGGTGAACCCTGTGGTTTTTGGACCAGTCGATCACGGCGTCCTGAATCCAACAAAATTATATTTAATTGATACTAATATAGAACGCTTTAATTATTAATTTAATCGCATATATTATACTTCTATCGCATTTCGTATTGTTCCCCATTATTTGCGAATCTCTCTTAAATACGTATACCTATCGTGTTCAGTATGAATATCAGAAATATGCATATACTTCTACTAAATAATATATTTCCATTTTTTCTAAATATTTGCAATCTAATAAAAGTGTGGTTAGTATAACTTGCAGTTGGTAAAAGCTGTATTCCGGAATCTTAGGGGAGACTAGGGCTATTCGTTGCCGTTTTTTTTTCTTTTACGTTTCCTGAGTCCTGTATTAATTAAAAAAAAAAAAAAGTTGGACGGTTTGAATGGTTGAACCTTCCCCTTCACAATGCCGTTATAGATAAAACACGGAAATGTACTTGCTTTGAACTACATATAAAAATGTTGACCAGTGCCAAGTATATATATATGCCATAAGCCCGGGGTAATTCGTAATCAGTCCGGGAATATTCTGAAATTTGTGTTTTAAGATGATAAAATGTAAAAAAGTTGTTGTTAAGACTCTGTTTTATTCAGAAAACGATATATAGTATTATTAAGAAAAGTTGCACACAAAAAAATAAACACACAATAGTGAATTTTATTGCTTCAGCGTTTTCGGAACAAGTCAGGGACTATTCGTATTTCGTGTAATTACA
>QKQZ01014271.1:0-76258 GCA_003595255.1 Solenopsis fugax
TTATTTAGTATATAATCTTGCTTAGTATATAATCTCTTGTTTAGTTGGACCTCCGTACACACTGAGATTGAAAGTGAAGTTCTATTCCTCGGAACCAAACACACTGCGTGAGGAGTTGACACGGTATCAATTCTTCTTGCAATTGAAGCAAGATGTTCTAGAAGGCAAGCTTCACTGTCCTCATCAGGTCGCGGTTCAATTATCTGCTCTGGCTCTTCAATGTGAGTTTATTCGAACAAAGTACCTTTAAATTAAGCTATTATACATAGTAGAAAACATTTTATATTTATGTGAAAATCAGTTCTTGCTAAAATTTTCATGTTGAATTTTTAACATATCTGAATGTGAATTTAATATATTATGATTGCGTTGTTTGAATATTTTATATTAAATTGATATTCAACATTTTGTAGGCCTCTTTGCACCAATATATTAATTTAAAAGAGATAATGCGCTATGTGCGCTAGAAGTGTTCTATTAAAAACAATATAGTTTTGAAATGTAAATTCTAAGATAAAATATGTGTCGATATTTTGTGTTATACTGAAATGTTATACTGAAGAGATATCATTTCCACAATCCGTTTTCAAATTGTGTCAAAGTGTTACATTTTTTGTTTTAATTTGTTACATAATATTTATATTACTTTTTAGCGCATTCATCTTGTTCTTAAAATTAATACGAGAATTTGAGTGGACATGAGATATATGTTAAATTTAACAAAAATTTTCCAACTGTGTAGCTATTATTGTAGCTATTATGTAAATGATTAATGGTTACAATTACATAATTAAAAGACGAATTTTTTTAAATTTTAGCTGAATTAGGAGATTATGATTCCACTATACACAGTGCTGCAACCGTGTCGGAATTCCGCTTCGTACCGGGCCAAACGGAGCAAATGGAATTGGAGATACTGGAAGAGTATATCAAATGTTCCGGTCTTAGTCCTGCTCAGGCGGAATCTGCGTATCTTAGCAAGGCCAAATGGCTAGATATGTACGGCGTTGACATGCACATTGTCCTTGGCAAAGATGCCTGCGAATACTCTCTGGGCTTGACTCCGACTGGCATCCTGGTTTTCGAAGGCACGCAGAAGATAGGTCTCTTTTTCTGGCCGAAGATCGGTCGTTTAGACTTCAAAAAGAAGAAGTTAACACTGGTGGTCGTGGAGGAGGACGATGAAGGCAGAGGCGAACAGGAGCACACCTTTGTATTCAGGCTCGTGAACGAAAAGGCCTGCAAGCATTTATGGAAGTGCGCGGTGGAGCATCACGCCTTCTTCCGTCTGCGCGCACCGGTTAAGGGTGCCAGTGGCCGTCAGAATTTCTTTCGCATGGGTTCGCGTTTCCGTTACAGCGGCAAAACGGAATTTCAAACGACGCAGTTAAATCGAGCACGTCGCACCGTACAATTTGAAAGACGACCGAGTCAGAGATATGCGCGACGACAAAGTCACGTTCTTCGCGAAAGGCAACGTCAACAGCAACAAGTGGAGCAGCCGCAGCCATCTCCGTCTCCAGGTGAGCTGGAATATACAATTAACGTCTGGTAAATGTAGTCGTGTATTTTAAAATCTAATACTTCATATTAAATGTTATTATTTATTCTATAGTTTGTGCAAATTTATTTAAAAAATGTGCACAAACTGTACTTAAAAAATGCGAATAACAAAATATTATGCTTTAGTTTATTTGAAATAAATTATACTTTTTGAATATTTTGAAAAATTTTTATTGAGACATTTTAAAAGTACTTTAAAAAAAATCAGAGAAATAATTCCTAATATGTAGTTTAAATGATTTTGTGTTAAAATTTAAACGAATAATATAATCCCTTTCAAAAACCTTTTCAAAATATTGCCAAAGTATAATTTATTTCAAAATATTATAAATTAAAGCATAATATTTTGTTATTTATTTGTATTTTTAAAGTGCATCTAAAGTATTTTAGACCTTTAATTGTTTATTTACAATATTTATTAAAAAGAAATATTCACAAGCCTCATTTTAAAAATGGAATAAATAACAAGATATGTTTCAATTTATATGAAATATTTTAAAAAAGATTTTCGTTAAGATATTTTTAAAATACTTTAGTCCTTAATTTTGAATTAAAAATTTATTAAAAGAGAAATTTTCACAAGCTGCACTTTAAAAATACAAATAAATGACAAAATATTATGCTTTAATTTATAATATTTTGAAATAAATTATACTTTGGTAATATTTTGAAAAGGTTTTTGAAAGGGATTATATTATTCGTTTAAATTTTAACACAAAATCATTTAAACTACATATTAGGAATTATTTCTCTGATTTTTTTTAAAGTACTTTTAAAATGTCTCANATCTGTCACATTTTATTGAACTTTATATTATTTTATATCATGCGTTAAAGATGTGTTTCAAAAATTTTTAGCCGATGAAGAACCCTTGCAGCGCCAGCCGAGTCGATCAAGTACAAAGTCCTCAGACTCTTCGAGCGTTCAGGGCACATCATCACCTTTGGTAGATTCCCTGCTGAAATCTCTCGCCAAAGATCAACAACCACTGGAAGCCAGGAACCAGACGACGGCCGGTGGTAGTGATAAAGAGTCGGAGCCTATGAAGACCAGTCTGACAGTTGAAACTATTGCTAATCAAGTGCAGCTAGTACCTAATAATCAAGTGGGTGGAACGTCATCGTTACCCCCTCGAACACCAATTCCACCGGAATCCCTAAAATGTAACATACTAAAGGCGACTCTCGAGCAGGGAAAAAACTCGAATTTGGTCTCCATCACATCTACGGACGGCTCTGGAATAATTGCGAAAAAGAATCAACATTCGGATGCGGCAACTATCGTTTCCGTGGTAAGCATCGCTAAAACTCCCAACTATAGCTTCATGTATTGTTATAGTTTCCTGTTCTGCTTAGATTATTTATATTATGCGTCTTTTGTGTATATTCATTTTATATTCTATATCTCTTAAAATTTAAGAAATTTTTGTCTTAGTATAACTCACAAGGGAAGATTCTCGATTCAGAAATTCAAAAAATTATGAAACTTTGATAATACATAGACGACTTTAACAATACATAGGGATCTTAAAAAACAATTTATTCTGCTGCTCAAATTCACTTTGAAGAAATAAAATCAACTCTTGAAGATTATTTTTATTTTATTCATCAAAAAAAAGATGAAACAAAATTTCATAAAGAAAATTTATTTCTTTTAATGAAATTTATCAATTAGAAACTTATCAATCATTTAAAGAATTATAAAAGAAAATATAAACAAAATCAAGAGAATATATACTTAATATTCTGATATTTTCCACATGGTGGAAAAAATTATTACATAGATAACACAATGTCCTTTATGTATTACCATAGTTTATAATTTTTTGAACTTCCGAGTTGAAGATCTTTTCTTGTTAGTATACACAGAAAAAAAGAATATTCTTATTTGGAAAATATTTTTATTTATAAACATAAACTGTTAAATATTTAATTGAGATTATACAGCGTTAAACAGATATAATACTTATCCGAAGAAATTTTGTATAGTTGCATCAAGAGAAATATTCTCATTATTTAATAATAATAATTTTTACGAGTTGAATGGAAAAAAATATTAGATAGAAAATAATATTTTTTTCCATTCAACTCGTAAAAATTATTATTATTAAATAATGAGAATATTTCTCTTGATGCAACTATACAAAATTTCTTCGGATAAGTATTATATCTGTTTAACGCTGTATAATCTCAATTAAATATTTAACAGTTTATGTTTATAAATAAAAATATTTTCCAAATAAGAATATTCTTTTTTTCTGTGTATACTAACAAGAAAAGATCTTCAANTATTAGATAGAAAATAATAGTAGCGATCGTGGCGCAGAGAGTTGAGTGTTTGCTTTCTGCCAAAGACCCGGGTTCAAATCCCACTGATTCCAAAACATATTTGTTTTCATTCGATCGCTGCCTCTCGGAAGGCAATGGCAAACCACCGAGAGTAACTCTGCCCAGAGAATCTCTCCTAAATAGGCCGTTCGGAACCGGCGTTAAAAACTGTAGGTCCCATATATCTACGATATATGCAGGAGAGATCGCCTACGCGCTGTGCAAGCGTATGGCAGNAAATAATATTTTCAAACGAAAGAATTAGAATTTTTTAATACTATTATTATCAATCATATATTGTTTTTTTTAGATGATTATCATATATAATATTGAATAAAAATATATTTCGCTGGAATTTAAGATTATTAAATTTTTTAAAGAAGATTATATATATATATATATATAATCTTTAAAGAATTTATAAGCAAAATTATTAGTTTTAATATTAATTTCAATTTGATATTAATATTTTTTTTGTGTACGTTTCCATGTTTACACGTAAAATCGAGTATCGTATGATAAATGTTTTGCAGATTTGGCAGCTTATTAAGCAATAATTTCAAATTTATTATTTTGTTACTATTGTTCGTGTTTACATTATTTATTGTGCCTGCTTTGTATCGCTAATTGCCAGCCATAATGTGTTTGCTTTCTTGCTTTTTTCATCAAATAGGGCGGTGATAAACTGACTCTTTCTGTGAGTGGAGCGACGACAGCAGTGAATCCTGTGGATGATGCTGTTACTGTAACGCATTTTTCGTTGGACAGCTGGGGACAGATCGAACAAAAGACCACGCCGTTAAGCCCAAAAATATCGAACCAATCACAAAATCCTTTTAATCCGTTCACTAACGATACTAGCAACGACGCGTCTAACACACCCGAAGCTCCCGAGGAGGAAGCGAAGCCGGAGGACGACAAGAAAAAGAATACCAATCCATTCATAGATTCGAATCCGTTCCTGGGCATACTCAATCCCTTCAAAGATTTACAACCGGTTACAACGGAGAAAAAAGTCGAGACGGATGCAGAAAAAGCTGGAGCGCGAGTCGTTAAAACTGAAGAGATCCAAACAACCACTACTACACTTACACACAAGGTCAGTTACATTTTTTTACGCTTGCAGGTCAACGTCTTGTCTATTACATAAATGCTCTGATTTCACCAAGAAAACTTACTTTTAGAATAAGTCTCTTAGACTTGTTCTATCACTTAGCGCGCTAATTGTAAAGGAAAAGTAAGGTTTAATTCTAGGAGTAAGCTGCATCTGTTGGTGAAAGCGTAATGAGAGTTTGCTTTGTGTCTTATGTGAAAGTCGTCTTTATATGTTGAATAATAAAGTATTAAATATTTTTCGAGCTCGTTATTTAAATTATTAAAATGTTACCATTAAAGTCAATTAAATAAAAATAATTAATATTAGCAATTATTATATGTAATTCACCCTCGAATGTTACTGAATATTTTTCTTAAATTAACACTAGTCTAAAAATTCACCTTCATAATTAAGAATTTTTTAAATACTTTTTGTCGCTTAGAAACATATGTATAGATTGAAAGATTTTAGAATAATTTAATTAACGCTATTTTAATGTAAAAAAAACTTATTAAATATTATTTTAAACTATTAAAATTTTAATAATAAAAACTATATTAAACCTGAACTTAAGTGAAAATTCACCCATAATAGCATTCTAGGGTTAATTATAACAATTTTTAAAAAATAATTATTATTAGTAATCGAGAAAAACTTGGAGTAGTATATTAAAAGACTTCATTTGCAGGATGAGAGTCAAGCGGCGTCGGACATTAGTCCCTGGCTGGTAGCAGATCCGTCGCAAAGTCCAGCACCTGATCAAACACCAACCAAGCATACAGTAATCACGAGAAAGACGGTAATTACCACACAGTTATAAAATATTTATTCAATATTATAAAGGGGAAGTAATGTTGATGTACAACACGCGAGAAAATAGCACCAACGTATATTTACCTTGGTCTTCCTCGGACTGCTTAGACATCTTTCTTTTTTTTACTTGTTTTACAAAATTCGTGATGTTAGTCATAACAGTTACAATTATGACAAAATCGGACACTTAAAAAACTATATGTTAAAAAATAGTTTTTATGAAGGAGTCTTAAGTTGTACTGAAATATAAAAGCAGGTCTACATTCAGAAACATCGCCCGGGTGCGCCCAGATATCATTTTATCCTTGTTTAACATTCGATAAACAATAAGGATAAAATGATATCTCTGATATTTCTGAACACAGCCCAGAGTACCATTTTTTTGGAAGGCATTGCTAAAATGTCATTGCTAATCTTTATGTCGATTAGTAGAATCATTTTGTGCCGACTACGAACTCGCTAATGAGATAAGTTTTCTGTTGATAACATCGCAAACATTCCTTAATTATACGATGCATTTATCTTATAAGCTTATGTGTTGATAAAACGAGTGTCCTTACAACCTGCCAACATGTATTGTGAAGTACGTATACGAGGTCTATTCGCTTTAAATATGTCACTTTTTATATGTTTATTTTTTGCAATTTTATGTTTCCCGTACAAAGGACAAATGTACTTCGTTTTGCTTTAATTATGTTAAAGTAACAGAGTGCAGCTAAAACGAACAGACCTACATATTTCGTGAGGCAACGTATATTGCTCGCGTCTAAATACTAAGCCTATTGCATTTATAAGGTAGCACTTTTGTATTAGCAGCCATTGTGCCTTCGAATTTAACGTGCGATGGACGAATAAGCAATTATGCGAATATCAAAGACAAAAAAATTATATTCGCTGTGACTGATTAAAAATAGTATTACATTCCCATTATATACAATAATATCATATAAATCACATAAATAATCTTTATGTAAGTAAATTCGACCAAAACTTTTGAGAACACTTTTGTTGATGGATGAGGAATTATAGATTTGCTATGATTAATCAGGTCAACTTAATGACATTGATTCTATCTATTTTTCTGAGATTTGTGGATAATGTATTTATGTATTATAACAATGACAATAATCGATAGATGAATAAGGAATTAATACGCGAATAATCGCCAGTCTTAGGTAAAGCACAATTCGTGCCTCAAACATAGCAGCTATAAAGATATTCGTGTTTACTATTCCATGCCTATGAAATTATGAAATCGAATTTTTATGTATATATTTATATATTACAGAGTATATATATATATATATATATATATTCTCCTTTCGATATATGCCATAATTGATACGCATTAAAATAGATATACCATCACGCTATGTCATTATTTTATATATATCTGTGGAGGATGTCCTAGTTTAAACCTGTATGATTGTAACATTCCATTGTCTTGTGTAATGAGGACGTAGCCGTCGCTTTGCACTGATATGGTACGTTTTACGTAACACTTGATACAAACAATGCATTTAATTACAAGCGGGACTATCCCGCTTTTAAATAGCATGCGTTCATTAGAATGTGGAGAGGAAGCATTTGTTCTCTTTAATTGGTTCAAATTTGTACGTCATGTTTCCGTAAATCTAAATATTTTGTATGCAGTGTTTAACATTATTGCAACGTATTGTATTTGATTGAATATTTTATTGTATTTAATGAGCCAAGAAAAAAAATGAGCGTATATAGATATATATACTATATTTTCAAATCTAATATATCTACAATCATATATATTGAATCGAAACAAAAATTCATAACATTTTTTAATAGGCCTACAGTCGTTGCTGATGACCAAATCGTAACACTAATTGAAAATAATCTAAGATATGGGACATCGCGGAGATACTTCACGATTTCCATGTATATTTGTACATAATCATTTAAATAATCATGTACAAGTATCTGAGCATTGTCTTTGAATTTTATTTATAAAAAATGCTACGAACTTTTGTTCTGAGCCAATATATATCATATACAGAATGTTCAGCAACAGATGGGAAGCAATTTAAGAATGTATTACCTATTTTCAAAATTATGAAAAAATTAGAATGTTCTAATCATTTGTATTTCTTCATTTGAAAGTAATATAAACAATTGAGCAGCGATTTTCTAGTTGGATCAAAAATTATTTAATAAGAAGTAGAAATGTGTTCTAATAGAAATATATTAGGAAATAATAACAAAAATTTGAATTTTTTAAATAAGTATTTAAAATAATTTATATAATTTATATTTACTGCGCAATATAGGGATTAATTATTCTGTAAATAAACAAAGTTTATTTACAGAACAACTAAACTCAGAACCGCAATAAAATTTTGTATAAATTATCTTGAATACTTAAAATATTTGTATAACAAAATTTATATTTTTGTTATTATTTTTAAAATTTTAGTATTATAACAATAAAAATTAAAACAAGTAAACCATACAAATGTATTGTTTAATAAAAATAGAATGTTATACATATATATATAGTTTATTTAAAATATAAATATTAACATATTTTTAAAAATGAGTGTAATTTATCATAAAAGAACACGGTCCTAGACGAAATATAAAATAAGATGAAAATAAAGAATAATGAAATTGCAATTGGCTTTATTTTTAAATTATAAGCTAATAATTATAACTATTCATATATGTATTTTAAACAATTTTTATATATTTAAACATACTATAAAATGTTTAAATATATAAAAATTGTTTAAAATATATGAATATTTAAATATTGTAATTAAAAATAAAACCTCCAGCAAAATTTTGTTTGTCTTGATCATGTAATTTTAATATTTAAATATTCACGTAAAAAGTGCCTAAAATTTAAACATTTATTAAAAAATGAAACTTTAATCGCAAACCTTAATTTTTGTTAGTCTTCATTTTTTAATTGTTTTATTACATATCTTAAATTTTTTCTCACCTGTTGCTGAATACCCTATATATGTATGTATATGTACATATATATTTACAATATTATAATGAATGATCAATACCCTGCTGTATTCCGTCCTAAAGTGTCCTAAACATTCAATGTTATGTAATTACAATTTTTGCCTTTTAATAAAAGAAATCATTGATACATTGCTTACGTTTCTTCGATTATTAATTCGTTTTTTATATCGTTTTTATTTATTTTTTATTCGATATAAAGAAAAAAATACACCAAAATATTAAATACTTAACGAAGAAATACTAAAACGAATATATTTAATACATTTTGATTAACTAAATGTATCCATACTGCAACATCTTAATAAAATTCTTTATAAAAATTTCGTTTTGGAAATAAATATAAATTAATACAAATAAAAATTGCTGTTTGTATAAATTGTTTTTGAGATATTCTACATTTTTTATTCGATAAAATTATAGATAGAATTCTATAAATTATACTATTTAATATAACCAACAATCATGTATACTGGTCATTCAAATTACCTCTCCTTTAAAATACTTTTTTTAGCGTTTACCATTTAAGTCACTTATTTGCACTACAAATTGACTGATATTAATTATTGGAGATTATAGGATACTTTGATACGTATTATATATCGGGAAATATTCTTCGTTCCCTTCGTTTCAATACATTATTCAGCATTAATTCGATATAAAAAGGAAAAAGTCGATAAATATTTGCATTCATAAATGCATTAATATTTACACGGAATGTCGCTTCAGCATCGTACATTTCGAGATCATCTCGTTTCGCTAAATTAAAGAATTATTGCACGATTTGCGCGAGAAGGCATCATTCGTTCTCTATCAAACCACTAAATAGATTAACACGTTAAATATTCTAGCTGTAAAAAAATTGCTCGTTTTCGCTATTCGTTATTTACATGAGAGAGGCTGATATATCTTATCTCGACGCTTATCGTCAAAACAGAATGACGTGTAAGCTTATCCAGCAGGCGCCAATCACCTTCATTACATTGACATCAGTACTAACCGAATGTACACAACAGTATGCGTTATAAATTATCGCGCGTCATATCACGATTATATACAGAAGAAAATGGTAGGTATCAGACAGGTGTCTCCGTGTCATCCCATACTTTGGGGTCGCGCCGAGACGGCGATTGAGTGTTCGAAGATTCGCGGATTACGAGGCTCACGATATCAGAATAATCCAGATCTACGCGACGTTCTCCGTCCCGCGGTAGGCTTCTGTTGGACGACGGCGAACTGTTCTCCGCGCTGCAGTCGTGTCTAAACACGCTATCCGATTGGGAATGCGTTGGCGTGGACAGTTCGGATACCAGTGGTGTAGACTCGTCGTCGCTTTCACCACCAGGTGCTGGTGACTTTGTTGTCGGTGTGGTGCTGATCAAGCGATCCTTCAGCTTCGACAGTTTTTCCAGGCTGGAGGTAGGCACCGGTATCACCACTTCGTTATTTAACGTCAAGGACGAGCGTCTCTTGGTGAACACCGATGTGATCTTCGGAGAATTGTTTCCCATACACCTCTCGTCGGTTGATTTCGATCTGATCGCAGGCTTTGGCGACGTTGGCGGAGAAACGAATAGCGAGGATGGTCTGGTACTGATGTTACTGCTGCTTCTCTTTACAGTCTTATGTGAGCAGGCAGATCTCGTACTACGTTGAGACGCAACGCTGCGTTGAGAGTTGGTGCGTTGAAGGAACACGGTGGAATCGTGCGAGCTATCATCCGAGCTGCCCGGATCATCGTTAACCGGTACCCAGTGTAACAGCGGGTTGGCCTGAAGCAGTACGTACTCCGTGTCGTGTACTGAGATGACGGGTCCTAAAACAAAAGCTCATATAATATCTGCTTCGTACGCTTAGCGTGTTTTAAGTTAATTATAATATATATTGTTGAATTCGAGAAATCTTTGAAACTGATATGTTCCTTAAAAAGTTAGTCGAAAAAATGAAGTTTTTAGAATTTTATCGATAAAAAAGAATGTTTCAATTATATCTTTTATTTCTAAAATGTTTAGTCTTTGAAACGCTTTGTGATTGCAACTGGTAATAGCTGAAGGCTTCTAGATGCAAATTGCAAAGAAGGTAATGTCAGATGTGGTTTGCAAGAAAGTTTTATTGCCACTTGCTCTCGTAATAACATAATACTGCTCATAACATAAGTGCTAACAATCTAGCGATAGTATTCGTGGTGTACACATAGTACGGGAAATAACATGGACTGAAATAACAGGACGCAATGTTCAATTTTATCGCCAAATACGATCACTTTACATACAACGGTTTTAAAAATATAATACATTGGTTGGTACACACATCGCTTCGGTTAGCATAAGCATTTTCTATACGAGAGAGATGTATATGTATATATAATCGTTTTGTCAACGATGCATTATCACAGTCTTTTGTACATGAATTGTTCACAGAAAACACCTAATAGCTGGTGAGAGTAGTGCCTCTGACATTTTTCCTTTCTCTTTAACATATAATAAATTTACAAATGCAATAGAGTATGCTCGTACATTTTACTGACATAGAGGTTTCCATCATGCAATCCTTTCTTTCTCTCTCAATATGGCATCGACATACATCGATATTAAACTAACTTATAAAATCACTGTTACACTAGGCCTACGAGTACGCATACAATAATGATCCTATTATAATCATTAAATGGTTTTCATATTTTTCTTCCTTCCTCGCGATATGACTGGTTTCTCGCATTGGCACATGAGTACTTTAGGAAAACATTATACATATTTCTATAAAGAATAGCCTTTCATTTTGTAAGTTACAAATGGCCTTATAATAACAATATATTTATCAGGGTTGTATTGTACATACCACACATTTCAAGATTATGTCTACATGAATTATTTATGTATTGTTTACGTTATGTTTATACGAATCTTTTTCATATGGACAATACAAGCAATATAAATTATTATAAATTACATGACACAATACAGAAAAAAGTAATTAAATTATGATTGTTAATATATATCTGACTTTAATATTAATATAATAAAAATATATAGTCTTAAAAATAAAATGGAATATAATTTTTCACTATTTCTGATCAAATCTGAATCTTCTGATTCGTGGATTATTATTTACATATACGACATGTAAAACAATTTACATGGGTTACATTACATACACGTAATATAGATTATTTATACGCGTAAACGTCCAACCCTGATATTTATATAATCATCATTTGGTTTGTCGACTGCCATTGCATGTATGTACATCTTTTGTCAGCAATACTGTTAAATAGCGTTCTATGGACATACAGATGTACAAATAAAACTATCGAATAGGATGAAGTATGTCAATCTTTTTTTTCTTTCAACATCATACAAACTGGCAAGCACCGTCTTTGAATACAATGATAATGCCTAGTGTTGCATGTGTCAATTGGAGTTACGCCGAAAAGCTCCGCTTTCGCGACATGCGCAACGCGAGCGAGATTTATTTGACGGATATATACATCATCCTATAGTCATATAATCGTATAGTCATATTTCAGATTAGCAACTACAAATTAACACTGTATTCGGCGGAGGTATCACTGTTTTGGTCAGGCTGCGGTGGCTCTTGCACTATTACCAGAGGCAGTGTAAGTGGTAGGGGAGTAGGCTCACCTGAAGAAAGTGAGTCTGTTGTTGGTGCCACCGCTGGCGATGGCACATCTAAAACATCCTCGCAAGCTTCCTCATTCAAAGTTTGCAACGCTCCGCAAATCATCTGTTCTTCTAATGTTACCTGAAATGTATATATGCACTTTAACATTTTCACAACGAATAGAATTCGTTATATACATATTACACAGATAAATATGCATTAGATAAATAAAATTACTAAATATAAAAATTTGTTATTTCTTAAATTTATAGCAACAAACTTACCTGGAACTGTTACAGAGTACGAATGCAAATAAACAAAAATTTATTTGTGTAAGTTATCAATTGCAATATTAATTCGTAAATTTATTTATAATAGAAAGATTTCCTATAAAAATCTGACAAAAAGTTGAATTTTCAAGGAATAAAAAACTTCCTATCTTTAAACTGTTTATTGAAACATATAACAGGTGTAAGGACAAAGTTATAGACTTTAATATTTTGAGGACCTATGTAAAAGAAAAAAAAAACCTTTGGATTCGTTTGATTCTTGCGAGAACTTTACATTTACTATCTATTTATTTTATAATATTTTACCTTTTTTAACATTTTATAATATTAATAATAAAAGTAAAAAAGGAAATATTATTTAAAGTCTAAAGCAATAATTTTTTTCATTTTTGATGTACAAAATTTTAGTACAAATTGATCTTAACAAAAATTTTTATATTATACATACAGTAATTTTTTCTGGACATATAATAGATATAAGAACAAAGTTTTAAGCTTTCATTAATATTTTGAGAATCTATTTAAAAAAAGAATTAAACGATATCTGAACTTGGTTTTTGCAGAAATTTTATATTTACTATTTATTTATATTTATGATTCTCATTTTCTGTTTGATTCTTACCGGAACAATTCTTCATGATGTGACGCTATTGTTAGAAAATGATTTGGCATCATAATCCAGATTTAAAAAAATGGACTTGTCTAATTTTTTTTAGGAAACCTTTCAATTATATCATTTATCTTTTTACGTATTTGATACGTATATCATACCTGTTTTTCCATGATAGATTGCTTATTTTGATCACGGCGAGTCGACCCATCCGTTCTCGATGTTCCTTTTTCTTTCTCTACGTGAGCAGACACACGTATTGAATTATTTTGCAAGGCATGATCTATAACAAATCCCAGAATGATCTATTGATCGAATCGAAGCGAGTGAAAAAAGATGTTGAACGTACCTTTGCGTACTTGTTCGGATCCTACGGTGAATCGGACACTTCGAGGACCTTCCTCATATGTAAATGACGAGAGCTCCATTTCTCGCAGTGATACAATTACCATGCGAAATAATTCCCAATCTCCAAAAGTCATTTTAAATACCTAAAAAATATAAATATGTATATAAAACTTCTTAAAATGTAAAAATGCAACATTTCAAAGATTATTTTTTTCAATATATTAATATAATACTAGACCTATGTATGAATACACAACTAAATTGAGAAGGTGCTAATCAGTCAGCTGGACTTACAATTAGTGCTTAATATTTCTTGTGTGTATATTTATATACGTTATTTAGTTTTTGTACTTACTTTTTTCAATTCTTGCAAATCGCAGTGCAATAAAACTCGTCCATTAATATTGTTATCTTTGACAGCCTGCTTATATATCGGTGCTTGGATCGAGTTAAGGCTTTCGATTTTGTCGATTAGATCGCAGACTCCGTTTACCGATAAGGAAGACAGCTTTAATTCCAGAATTTCGGACTGCGAATAAAGATGAAGATATTTAGATCACATCTTTTTAATTGCACACACAAGAGATATACTTCTACATTCTAATTTATAGCATACCGGTAACGTAGTCGTTACGGAAAGCGGCTTTGACATTGGTTCCATGGAAGGCATTTGCATCCAAGTTGGCGGAGCTTGCCATTCAAAATTTGGCTGATAAATCCATGATGGTGTCGGCGGCACAGATCCCTGCAAACTCGATTGTTTGGCAAGTCTCATATGCCGGTTTGATATGCCTCTTTGTGAAGTCCATTGATCAGTCGGAACACCATGACCATGCCAAGTATTACTTTGTTTGTGAAATAGACTCGCGTCTTCCTCTATGCTTTGCTGCTCCTCCTTTATCTTTTTCTTAATGTATGGATCTAAATTGATAGTGAAAGGCAAGAATATCTTCATATCGCTAATGAGTAAACTGGACCGGTGGAACGTGAGGAAAACATCCAGCTTGCGCTCGTCTCTGTCTATTTCAAGAAGCGGTTGTACTTCCTTCAGTACTGGAATTTGCGGTCGCACCCTAATAATAAAAAATGCTAATATATAAAAAATTGACATAAGAGATAAAATTTACGTTCAAAAAATAATAATAGGGGGCTAATAAGTCAAGTTGGATATTAGTGCTTATATAATTGATATAAAATCTGTTAAAAAAACGATTGGTACATGAACCATGTAAACCAAACGTTACGACTATATATCATTATTAATGATAAAATAAATACATAAATTAAACATGTTAATAATTAAAATAAATCTTTTTCGACCTAAGAGTCATTACATTGTTGACCTTACATGATTTCACTTTGTCACTTTGATCATCATTACATCTGCAGAAAGTTTCGTAATATGAAAATTTTCGTCAATCGTATGACATCTCCACTAATATTCAGTAACTCTATCTACTATTCAATCCGATCGTTTTCTACAAATCACATTGCAAATGGAGGTTTTATGAATTTGAATTATGTAATCATAATCTTTATATACATGTAACCTATCATTATTGTAACTGTGAACTGCGTTTTAATTACTTATATTTTTTATCTATAATTTTATCTATTCACTTTAGATGTCAAAGAAAAATAAGTAAAATCGTTCAAGGGGGGTAAACAATGTAATGATCCCTAGAGTCTGAAGATGTGTTTTAACTTCTAATATGTTTAATTTATATATTTATTTTATCACTGACAATCTAATATATGGTTGGAATGTTTGGTTTAGATGATTTCTGTAACATCAACAGTTTTTTAAAATACATTTTGTCAATTATGGAGGCATCTACACATAGCTTCCTAATATCTTATTATTTCTTGAATTTTAATTTCATTAAGCCTGATATATTCATTTATTAATTAAAATCTACATACTTATCGTAAAGACTTTTTAGGGACATATTGTCGTCCAGACTCTCCTCATACATGTCATAATGAAGAATAAGCCAGGACGTCCTGAAAGGCCACTGCTCAGTAATATTGATCCAACTAGCTAAGTGATACCAGTTGAAGTCAATTTGGAATGCTTTAAGTAATCGCCCTAAAAAAGAGAAAGACAAATAATGTATACACACGATGATTGTATAGACTGTTTTAGTACACTACATTATAGTCAAGAATTGTTAAAAATTAGGTTAAAAAATACATTGTATTGTTAATTTTTTAAACAGTATTAAAAGATAAATGTTTGAAACAAAAATATATGATTAAAACATATTCTAAACACATAATATAAAGTATCGAATAAATATATAATCTATAAATTTCTTTATATAATTATGTCAGTCTCATTATTATATTTTATGTTTTAATGTAAGAATTTAATAAGTAATAATTATTTCTAAATTTAGTTTTATTTCTGTAAAAAAATTCAAAATATTGGGTTGGAATAACACTTTGTAGTGTTTTTTATAAGTGAAATTCAAAGACAATGCTTAGATATTTGTACATAGATTTATTTAATTACATATGTGTTTTGTTCCAATCCAATATATAAAGTTTCTTTAATACATATATATTGGTATAATCAATGACTGTATTCAAGTAGAAAAAATAGCTTTCCAATTATAATTTTCAAGATTTTAGTTTTTAATAAAAATAAACATAAAAAATAAATTTAACATAATCAAATATTCTTTATATTCTGTTATAAAAATATTATTTGTTTGTTAAAAATTCAATATCTTGATTGAATAAAAATCTTTTTTGACAATAGAAATATTAAAACCGAATTAATAAATTAGATATAATTTTTGTTTATGTTCGTATGTATTTGAATATTGTTATAAGATTTATATTTTATAAATCATTCTTTTTTGTAATATTTTCGAGAAATAAACATTATATACAAATAAAAATAAACTACAAATATTATTCCTCTAAAATCTATGTTGAATTTTTTCTTTAAAAAAAGGTTTGTAACATTTGTTTAAAACAGTATAGTTTTCAAAACATGTTTTAAACAACTTTGAATATAACATGACTTAATGTATTACCGGTGACATAAACGACATTCATCAATCTCCTCATACTACGAGGATTCACGTCACTAAAGTAATCATCAGTGAGCAACATCTTGTTGAGATCCTGTGCACCTCCTAGTCGATTCAAATTGCTGCCGATACTGCTAGCGATTGATTCGCTCAAGCGCATCTTTCTACTACCCTTTCTAGTTTGAGGTTTTAGTTTCTCATTGCTGTTCATTATAGCCGATTCCGTGCTGAGCCTCCTACTGGATACCGAGTGATGCATGGTGCTGGTCGCGGTATAGTTGACACTTTCTTCGGCCTCCGTCCACACTGTCTTCTTATAATGTTGAGCAGTCTGTTGCGCGACCTTGACTTTACGCAAACCGCTGTTTTGTAAGTAAAATGGCAGATGCACCATATTCCGCAAGTAATCGTGGCCGCCAATATTTGATTCCGAGAACAGTCTTCTGCTATTTATTTCTACTGCCTATATACATATATTTAATGATTTTGTTATTATTAGAATAACGTCTTAAAAGTGAAAAAAATATTTCAAACTTGAAAAAATGCTAATAAAAAATTTTTTAATTAAAAAAAAATTTTTATTAGCATAAAATGACCTCTGCCGTCTCTATTTTTGTATATTTAATTGTGTAAAAGAATTTAGAACTCTCTCTAAAGCCAATTCAAAGATATTTTCTAATAAAACAATGTAATTTGTTTTAGGATTGTTTTAAGATTGCTTACCTTAGAAATAATGTGTGGATCAATCGCTAGTATCACGACGAAAGGGTATCCGTTATCGCTAAATAAGGCCTGTATAGCGTCCAAAACGAGTAAAACTTTATCCTGTTCGCAACTATCCAAACCGTCCACTATTACAACTAGTCTACTTTGTTGAGCCATGAAACTATCCAAGCACTTGACCTATTTAAAATCATGATTAAAAGCTACGTCGCTGAAAGCAAAGTTCTAATTGTTATCTTGAAAAATAAAGTAATATTTACCATTTCCGTCATTAAATTGACTTCGCTTTTTAAAGTTTGAATAAATCCTTCGCTTTTCAGTGTCTCCAATTTTGCTATGCTACGTTGAAGGTGTCTCCTTTGTGAGAAAACCAGTGCCTGCAGCGTTCTACTCCATGTGTACAAATTCGCTATTATACTGATGGCCAAGACTAAGGCGATCGATATCATAATAATGTGAGCAGTAACGTGTTCTATCGTTGACCTAAACGCAATGCAATATGTAAGATAGGTAATATAAAAGTACTTTATATCAGGGTGTTTACTCAAATTTTATAAAACAATTCCCACATTTTCCAGGAATTTTATTCAAAATTTCATATAAGATTACAGAATTTTTTAATAAATAAATTTATTTTTAAATAAATTTATTTTATTATTCGCGCTTTGTAATATTCCTTAATCATATGATTATGACCCTCGAAATGGCAAGTAAAAACGGTATATTTTTTGTAGTTTTTAACTGCTGAATCTAATTCTGATTTTTAAAAAAATTTTTAATTTATGTTGAGAAAGTATTAGAATTAACATGTAAAAAGTAACTATTAAATACATAAAAAACTATTATGAGAACGGTATGTTAATAAAAGTATAAGTTTATACTAAAATAAACAATATTAAAGCTCCTGAGTAATCAGCTGACAACTCTACGTTAACAGTGCCGACGTATCGCGGAAAGAATTAGAATTAATAGACGTGAAAACTAACATGTTGACGATGCAATTTTGTCTTGCATATCGTTATTATGTGCTTCATTGTAAAAATGTAACTTATATCATATTTACTAAATATTCATAGAAATAGGTCATAAGTAAAGTTATTGTTGAATTTTATACATAAAAGCATATTGTTCATTCTTTTCAACAAACTGTTCGTGTGTTTTTCTGCCTGAATAGATTTCACTTCACGTGCCTTTTACAACTATTTACTGAACATCGGCGGGGGGGGAGAGTTGAAATCTATTTTTTACAAGTGTTTTAGAGCCATCTCATTATTTTGTTTAATCCAAATTCTCTTTATTTACAAATGGCATGCAAGGAACTTTTACATGATTTCTCTTTTGTGATGTCACGATTTCGTTACGGCCGCGGTGACTACTCAGAAGCTTCAAGTAAAAATTGATCAATGTATATTACAATACAAATTAATAAATAAAAACGACCTTATTCAGTCAAAGCGGATCTTGGTATTTAAAAATATCTTTTGTGCGAATTTTATTGTACAATAATAAAATACTACAATAAAATAAAATATTTTAGATGGAAATCTTTGAAAAATGTAATGAATAACAATGTTCTCAAGAGCCGCAGTTAAAATTCTAAACAGGTTCCCATCGATAATGTGTTTTAGATAATTAAAAAAATTTTTTTTCCTTAATCAAGCAGAACATGAATTTTTTGAGATGAGAACATGATCATGTTTTATTAGCAGAAAAACAATATAATAATTTATAACAATAATAATTTACAGTATTAAATATTTAAACTACATCTGCTGATTTTAATACTTTCCCGACAAATTAAAATTATTTGAAGGTCAGAATCAGATCCAGCAGCTCAATGACTACAAAAAAGAAAAAAAAACTGTTTTTACCTTGCCACTCTGAAGGCAAATCGATCCATTACCTATCGTCCTTCCAAGTTTTCCTGGTTTTTCCCGGTAGTAAACACTCCGAATTAATGTCCAGCATACAATTACTCACTTGTCGTTCGAAATATCTATGAGATACACCGTAAGTATCGAGATACCGACGAGCAGGCTGCATAAGCAGAATTCGAAAATGACTACGTATGGCAGGCAACACAACCGCCTCCATTTCCACGTGGTGGTCGATTTATCCGGTTTTGGCCGAAACGCTCTGTATAGTCTGGTAGATAGGGAACCGTAGTCGTTTTCGATGGAATCGTACAGAGAGCCGACCATCTGCACGACTGCATTTTCACCGGCGGCGGTCGTACCGACGCGAGTCTGATCGGTGAAATAAAATTTTATCGGCTGCACTGCTATGCCATCGTGACAGCCTGGTGGGTGACAGAAGATCACTTGTAACAGCAGTTTTAGCGCGTTCATCTTGGTAGTGAGATCCACTGTTAGATTATATGGCCAGTACCAATCGTACCTACGATTAACAAATCTCCGATAAGAATTTGAAATGAATAGACATTTACTTCTCATCATCTTTCATAAGCCTTACCTCTTGTTGGCATACCAAACGAGAATCAGAAATATATAAACGATAACTAATAAACTTATTCCGGACGATAGACCGATGATCCACGATTGTAAGGCGAGGCCTAACGTAACACCCACAAGTAAGGATACGTGAGCTATCACTAAAAAGAGTAAGGAAGAGAATTGGAATACTGGATCGATCCATTGTCGCGCAAAGTTCTTCATTTCCTCTGTGAAAAATAGTCATTGTTAGTATTTTTTCATGTAGTTCAGATGTATACAAATTAATTAATAACTTCTTAACATATTCATGACATTAACATATTCATATGAAGATTTGTTTCAAATTCATTAAAAAGTTATCAGTTGACAAAAAGAGTTTCAGGGATATTTCTTAGAAATAAATAGCTGTTGTTTGGTGGTACCTCTTAGTTTATTTAGTAAAAATGATTTTCCAGAGCCCCACTTTGCATAAAGACCGACGGTAATTGGTGTAGAAAGCGATGGTTCGCTAAGAATGTCTGCTAATGCACTGCTGTACAAATCGTAACCAAGCATGTTTTCATTGTCCTCGTTGGTATTTAAGCGCCCTGTAACATTTATCAAATTATTTTTAAAAACACATTAAAATATTAAATGCTTCTTCATATATCATAAAATAAGATTTTCTAGTCTTTTCATAAAAATTTAATTAAAAATTTCAGAATAAGTTTATGATTAATCCCAATATAGGCATTCCTAAATTTTTTCAAATTTTTTTACTGTATAGTTTTCTTTAAATTTAAAATATAACTTTTTAAAATAATATTAAGTTTTATAGCAAGAAAAAATTTTAAATAATTTAATTGCAAGTAAAATATAAGAAAAAAATTGAAGGAAATTGGCTCAAATAAATTGGCTTGAATAAATCAATAATATGAAGTAATGTCAGTAAGCTGACACACGATATTCGCGTTTACAATAGCATATCATTAAAGAATTACATATAAATGTTTCGGTCCTACATTTACATCTTTTTTAGTATAAAGGAATACGAATAACTAATTGTCACGAATAATGAATTTATGACTCAATGTTGCATACACTTTAATTGTTCTGTTGAACCTTTTAAAGTTGAAATGATTAGTGTGAGCCATAATCAAGTTCTTTACGTTAAAAAGTCAAAGCAGATATTCGTCAAACATTTATAAGTCGTAACATGTTGTAATGCATAAGTATAAAACGATCAGTCTAAAATAATTTAGATAACGTTTCTCTAGGATGTCTTAAAGTATATATAGATTATGATTTACATACGGAACATTGCAGTACGACAAACAATGGTAGACAGTAGACAATGACAGTAGACGGTAAGTTGAGTTGTGATCTTATGAGCGGTAAGTCAAAATAACATACGAATATTGATGTTAAAATTGTCTCGTAAGAGATGAAACCATTAAGAATTTGTAAACAATGTCATGTACATATAATAGAGAAGGTCAATGTCAGTCTGTAAATTTAAAGCCTGTTTTTGTTTGTGGATGAAAATCATCTCGAATATTAATTTTTTATTTAAAACTTTCTCTTCATTTCTAATATTTCAATCCAATTCATGTGACACCATTTCAATCAAAATTTCATGACATTAATTTTATGATCTGTAATAACTGAGCATTAAGTTGTATTCCTGTTTACGTGATTTTTATGTTCCATGATTCTAGTTTTTAATAATCTGTCTGTCTGCCTAACGTACAAAGCATCACAATCATTACAATTAATTTTGTATACTATATTGGAGTGTGAATTTATTGGCAGTTTATCTTTTTGTACTTTGATGAATTTGCTAAGTTTAGATCCATTAAAGCTATACTTATTAATCTTATTATAGAATCATTTTTGAAAAGATTTTTAAATTTCTCAAAAATTGTGTTCACAAACGGAATAATGAAAAATAAAGATTTCTCATTATTAGTACCTTGCTCACTATTTATGTAGTTAGTGTCTAAGTTATTGAGATGTTGGAATTTAATGTATATCTTCTTTTTATATTGTTGTAAAAATAATATCCAAAGGATATAATTAATAACACGTTATAATGATCTTAATTTTAGACTAAAACGTAATTTTTTAATATTACTATTGTACAATATAAACATTGTACAATATTATGTCTTAAATTCCTTATTTGCATTACTTCATACTATTAAAATATAAGAATTTTGAAAAATTATATTCATAAGAAAGAATAGAGTTTAAAACACATTTTGGAATAAAAAAAATAATTTTACCGTACTATTTTCGTGTAAGAATATGAAATGTTCATAAATTCTATAATTCTCTTTAAACATCTCTTTAAACCAGTAAAAATATATTAATGACGCTTGTTACTATATTTAAATTATTATTATAAACATCCTTTTTTAATTTTTTCTACATCAATATTTATCAATATTATAAAAAATATTTTTAAATAACAAATTAACATTTTTATTGCTTAATTTTTGTTCATTATTTTTTTGAAAATAGTAATGCTAAAAGCTCCTTTGTCAAAAGATATGTATGAATGAAAAGTCATTGTAACTTCTTTTCACTTTTTTAAATTGGAGAACCTCCTTAAATTACTAAGTAGTAACGTGACACAAATAATTGTGTCTGATCAACTTACGAGCGCCGAATATCTGACCGAGCATCGTCTTAGGATGATTCACGTCGATGTTGTAGGGGGTCTCGCCTTGTCTATTCGGACGGTACAATAACTGGCTATTCTTTGGATTCCTCAGTAGTATCTCGACGATCGCTTTCGATCGAGCGCGCATCGAAATGTGCAGTACAGTGTCGCCCTTCTTGTCCGTAGCCGAGACCTTGGCTTTCTTGTCTAAAAGCAATTGCACGATTTCGGCGTTACGCGACCTCACCGCCCGTAGTAAAGGCGTGTCGCCGTCTTTCGTGGCAATCTCCAGGTCTGGGTTAGCATTTAGTAATAATTTGAGTATCGGTATATTGCCTTTCTCTACTGCTATGTAAGTTGCGGTTTTTTTATCCTAAAATATATACGGATGGGGTGGTTAGTTCGATTGGAATGACTCAAGAGTAACCGCGGGGATGTCACGCACGAACCTAGCTCGAAGTGGCTTAGGGAAACCACAAGACCAGATCCGAGAGCGTCTCTTATTAAAGTGCCCATCGTACCGACTCGAATCACTAGCAATTACTTCGACAAGTTTCGCAGGTTCCGTCATGTGGAACTCGACGCGTGAAACAATCCGGCTTATCGGAATGATCAATATTCGGGAGTCACAATAATCGACGAAAAAGATAATTTTTTTTCCAAGTCGATCTTCGAGGAAGATACGCGGGTACGAAGAAGAAAGAATAAGTCGTACCTTTCCAGCGATGTCAACGTCTGCATATTTTTTCAATAATGACTCCACCACGCCGCGATGGCCACCCTTAACTGCGTGAATTAGATTCGTGTCGCCAGTCCGATCCTGAATATTAACGTAAGCGCCGGCATTTAAAAGGGCGTTCGCTATTTCATGATGACCTTCACGGCAGGCAATCGCTAGGGCGGTGCAACCGTCTTTGTCTAGAGCATTCACATTGGGTTTGTGCTCCAATAGCAACGATACCACCTCCACATGATTACCGAGAGTTGCCACGATCAAAGCAGTCCACGAATACTACAAAGAAAAAGTCGTTAAAAACATGTATAAATATAAAAAAATTATTTTCGTATCTAAAATAAAATTGGAGAAGTTCTGAAATATTTCATGTTTAAAATATTTTTATTCACGATTACTAATTTGTGTAAATAAAAGAGACGTATTATAATATAATTACGAGGGATGTTTGAAAAGTTTTACGCGTGAATACATAGGTACATAAAGCTGAGGAAAAAATTATTTATGTGATTTTATTGCGTCACTTTCGTTGTTTCATTTTGACAACAGTGACAACAAACGTTGTTTTAATGCTTTTAAAAAATGAAAAAGGTAAAAAAATCGTCTCGTTATTAAATATAATATCTTGTAAAAAGGATATGTCATCGTCTTAAATTTATGCAAATTGATGATAATACAGACAATGACATATTCTTTTTTACAAAATATCCATAGAATGTTTACTCAAATTTGGTAAAAAAACTTCCCCAAGATTTTCGAGGAATTTTATTCAAAATTCCAGATAAGATTAGAGATTTTTAATGTAGCTTTGAAATAAATTCATTTTATTATAGCTTTTTAATTAAATTTCTTTTTTATTTGTGTGATTGTATGATTAAGGAATATTAAATATTTTTAAAAATTTTAATGTTCCTTAGATCTGTAATGTAATTCAACTTAAAACTCGATTTAATATACTTTCTATCTTTTTCCAGCTCTAAAAATGAGAAAAAATAGAAAGTGAGTTAAACCGAATTTAAAGTTAAGCTACAAACAGGTCTTAATTATATGGTCACAAAGAAAGTCACTTAAGTTTTGAATTTTAAATTTGAGAAAATACTAAAAAGAAATAATATGAATTAAATAGTATATAACGATCTGTTTACAATATATAGATCTCACCCAAAATATAAAATTCGAAAGTTGATTAAATACACAACGCCAATTTGAAATGATGCATATTACCATTAATTTTTTAATATGAACTCGAAAGGCGAGAATGGACGTGGATGTGTATGGCATATTTTTTATTGCTAATCGATTTTGCACTTCCAAGAAGAGTTGATCAAACGTTATTGAAACAAGACAGATAGAATAAAATTAAAATTTTAAAGTAAAAAGTTTTTCAAAAATTTTCCCTAAATACCAATAAAATTCCATAAAAATCATAATTTTCAAAAATAAAAAATAAATTTCTTTCTTAGGAATTCTAGGTATTTCCAGTGATATAAATACCGTATATTTAATAATTTCCTAACTGTTCGATTTTTTCAAAAGCATTAAAACAATATTTCCTCTCACTGTTGCTAAAAAAGAATTTATCAGAATGAAATAAAAATTTTCCGGTGACATAAAAAATAACGTGCAACTAAATGACGCAAATAATTTTCCTCCTCAGCGTTATTTATGTATTTATTCACAAAACTTTTCAAATAACCCTTGTATAAACGGCGTTATATTTTATCGTTAAAAAGAATCAGGAAACTTGAGATTATTTACATTTCACAGAAAACTAAATATTTTGGTGAAAAAATCGTAAAAAAGTTTTCAAAAATACATTTTAAAGAAGATTTTTGAATGTGTCTTTTAATTTTGTTTCTGTATTTTGTTCCTAAATTAAACGTTGATATTTTTTCAATATTTTTTGTTTACTTGAAGCTTGAGGTGAAACATCATCGGATAAAAATTAACAAAAAAATTATTTTAAAGTAGGTTTTCTAAACTTTAAAACGCTTTTCTAAAAAATTCTTGAAAACAAATAGATGCAATAATTTTTCGCAATAATACTGAATTTTTAGTGTAAAAATTCATTTCTTATAAAATGTTCTTTAATTGTAAAATAAAGAGCTTACGGTAAAAAGGGGAAAGAGAAAAAAATGTTTATTATAATGTACTTGATTCGCATAAATTTTTTCAAAAAGTTTTAAAGACTTTTTTACCGCATGTTATTTTTACGCAGTAATATTTTTACTATGTTATTAACTTGGAATCTACCACTTTTCCATAATATTCTTCAATGGTTTATTGATCTTACCATGCCTGCTGTATCAACATTGGCTCCGGCTTTAAGAAGGATATCCACGATTTCTACGCATCCCTTGCGCGATGCCCATATAAGTGCCGTTGTGCCATACTGAAAAAATAATAAACATGAATATCGAGAGTGAAATGAGGGTGATCGATTTGAGATACGTCCGCTGATTACCTTGTCCCCGACATTGACCTTTGCTCCGTGAGCAATGAGATCTTTAACTATATCAGTATTCCCCCTGCCAGCAGCCCATACTAACGAGGATATATGAAAATTTCCATGCGCGTTGACGTCAGCCCCGCGTCCCAGCAGCATCGTCACCGTCGCTGATTTGCCCTTATACGTCGCCCACATGAGCGCCGTCCATCCACCCTGCAATAAAAGAATTGCCGATCTTTTGAAGTTTTTTATGTATAAAAACATTAATTTTTGTATACAAAGGCATATATATATATATATATATATATATGTATACATATATATTAGGAGGAAAATATTAGCATTTTTATAAATAATGTAAATAGTATATGTAGTTTTATTAATATTATGATTTAATATTTATTTAATAATATAATCGTCATTATTTACTATGATAATCGCTTATTTATTGATTTTTAATTTCTTTCTCGAAGAAGCTAACCAGTTTTGATTTTGTAACATGACAATGCTCAACCGCATATAGCGAAACACACGCAAAGAAAGTCGAGAATTAGGATGAGAAATATTTCCTTATCCACCGCATGCGTATTCGCTCCTCATCGAACTAATATTTTTTCCAACCATTTGAACTTCTTACGAGAAAAAAGCTTTGTAAAATCAACTTATGTTTAAACTAATGTCATCTTTTCCACATTTTCCAAATCTAAGCCGAGAAAGAAAATTCATAAATAAGTAGACAATCATATAAAATGATAACGATTATATTATTAAATAAATTATATTAATAAAAGTACATACTGTTTGCATTATTTATAAAAATAATATTATTTTTTAGTTTCCCTAATAATTAAACTCTTCCATCAAATTGTTAAAGACAGTAAATTAGTCGATGAAAAACGTATAATAATTAAATTTAAAATATTAAAAAATGTTAATATATCAAAAATTTTAATAAAGCTATATTAATGAAAATAACTTTTGATGACGAAGGAGAGATGATAGTATAAAATTCTTGGTTTATATAACGAAAGAGGATTGAATTTTTGCAAATATGATGAGCTTCCAATTTGCATTAATGGCATTACGCCAGGTTAGTAAAGTATGCAACTTCTCCTGACCATGTCTCGATGCTCCAAATCGGCGCCGTGCTCAAGCAATTCGAGACAAATTTCAGTGTAGCCTTCCTTCGCCGCACACAGTAACGCCGTCCAGTTATCCTGAAAAATTATATAAGAACATATATATATTGAAATTTTCAATTACTGTATATAATTAAATGATCTAAACCAACCGCGTCTTCAGCATTGACGTCCGCTCCATGATTGATGAGCTCTCGAACAAAGTGTATTTTTCCCTTGGTTGCTGCAAGGACGAGGGCGGTACTACCGTTCTATCGTAAGAAAATAATTTGTCAAAGAAGGTTCGACGGCTCCAATGCGGCGAATACAAGAAAAACCTTCCTTTACATAAACACGATTTTTAATATTCGAGTTTTAATTAATTCAGAAAGATTACACTACTTTACGGCCAAAAATTATTTTGAACCAGACAAGATATATTTTATAAATTTTTAAAAACAATGCCGCAAATGAAATTTCATCAGCACGTCAGCAAGTTTTCAAAATAATTGATATAATGTGTAAAAAATGACTTTTGTTATTTGAAATTTTTAATAAAAAATTAACTTTATTTTGAAATTCTGATTAAAAGTATTTAATTATGAATAGTGTTTATCTCTCATAAAATGCATTTTTTTAGTTTTTTGATATCTTTTTTAGGTATTTTTGGTTACGAAGAATTTAAATATAAAGTTTTGCTAAAGAGATAGTAATTTTTCCTATAGTGATAAAGTAATATATTGTACATATACTTCTATTATAATTTGTAATTTGTGGCTACATCAATATACGTATGTACAGTGTAATTTATCGTGATAGATTTCGCTAAATATGTACATTTAATATATTTATATAATTTATTTACGAGTACATAAAACAATATAATTATATAATTTTATATTACAATTTTATATAATTACTCCATATAATTTTGAGAAATTTGCAGTTAAAGTTGCAAAAACAGATCTTTTCACGTACTTAGTTATAACTACGTTAGCATATGTATTGGAGAAGTTGTATTGCAATCAAAATTAAGTATGTTATTAGACCTTCAATTTCCAAAAACCTTAAAACAACCTAAAAAAACTTTTAAGTTTAAAAAAATTTGGTGGAAAAGTAAATGATTTAATTTATAGCTTCTTTGTAAAGCTATAAATAAATTCTATATTTAAGTAAAAATATCTTACACAATAATAATTTGAACTAGATCGCTTGTAATCACACAAATAAATAAAGAAGCTTCAACTACTCGAGTTATTATGAAATTTCTGATTACGGTTGAATGATGTTCAGACATCTTTTCGATCTACGCTCATCGCACTTACCTCATCTCTGTCGTCGACCTGCACTCGCTTATTTTCGAGGAAGCTCTGCAGTCCGGCGAGATTATCATCTGTGATATAGCTCGCGAGTGATCGGAAACAAAGCGATACCATCGAGTCAGTCCGATGCAATGTCTGTAAAAGAATCAAGAGAGATCGTCGTTAGATTTCAATCAGTCGTGTCTGATTTTTATTGCTGTTGTTATTAAATATTCGTTAGAAAAACTCACGAGTAAAATTAGATAAATTCAATTGCACAGAAAAAAAACATATGCAAAATATAAAGCAAATTGCACCATTCAATTCTTTTATTCAGAATAATCATAATTGCCGAGTAGAAAATTTAACATTTTTAAAAATTTGGATTTAGGTTTATCTATTAAATCTCTTTTCATTCAAAACTCTCTCAATTCTATGACTATTTAATTTAGTTTTGAACAATACATTATCAAATATTCGACGTAAATGATGCAGCTGAGCTATAATATTATTACAAAGTTGGGTTTTCGAATTATCAGAATGTACGAGTAGCAGAACAAGCGCCGATTTTAGATTCGAGGGCAGTCTCGCAATCCGAGACATAAGTATTAATCTGCAGCAAACCATAAGTAAACTGGAAAATACACTCCTTAAAATCTCTAAAATTCTGATTCATACTTTTCGGTTTCGTTGTTAATACTGGCGTCTGTAAAACATTCAGTTTTAGCTCCAAGGTAAAATAAAAGGACGCATTCTCGCTTCGATTCGGATTGAAACAGAGATCGGCATTATGCAGCCGAGTTTTTCTCTGTTTTTGAGCAGAATTTATAACGTTCTATTTTAACGGCGACAGACATATGACAACAGTTTAGTGAGTAAATATGCAGGAAAGTATTGCGTATTAACTATAATCGCTTCAACTTGGTTTGCAACCGTAAGCGGAGTAAGCGTTCTCCATTTGCGACTGGAGTAATGAAGAACACTGCTCGCGCTTCTCAATCTTGCAGAATGGAATCCGGGTCAGCGATAGTGAACGATACACATGAATGATAGAGAGACGATCACGTGTGAAAGCAGCGGGGCGACGAAAAGTTAATCGTAGACCGCAGATGAGCAGAATAAAAAAAATAGAAATTAAAAATCAATTTAAATAATAGATTAACAACTCGTGTTATGTAAAGCAATATAAGAAACAGTAAATGTAATACCAACAACGAGCAAATTAATGTGATATAATTAGAATGTCGTTTATTAATCGTTATATGTTCAACGATAATGTAAAACAATATATCAAAAAATATAAAAAGTATTATATAAGATTAACATGGAGTCTTTATGTAATGATAAATAAATATAAAAAATTAATAATTAGTAGGGGGTAAATATAATTGAAATGATAGACATATCGGCATTAAACTAAATATCAAAATCGAAAAAAATAGCCAACGAGTATGCAATTTGGTTTATTAGATCAGTGGTAAACATAATATAAATAAAACGTTACAATAAAAATATACATTATAAAGAAATCCAAATTATAAAATTACAATCACTAAAGATCGGGTAGAATAAAAAACATCCATAATGAATTCCTTGTTCCATAGTGAGAATGGGTTAAGCCGAATTAGTAAAAGTAAGTCGCGTACATTTGCCAAAGTTATAAAATGATGTGTCAAGAAAAATACGATCAACGTGATAAAATGGAAATCTATAAATATAATATAAATTGAAGTTAATGTAAAAAGTGGAGTTAGGATTAATCTAAGATATTAAAGAGAAAAAAAATTGTGTAATTATTATAATTGAAACAGGACTACATCATTTTATATACTTTTTGATATAATATATTATTTTACATTATCGTTGAATATGTACCTATGATTAATAAATGACATTTTAGTTATATCACATTAATTTGTTCGTTTCTTTATTGACCTTATTGTTTCCTAAAAATCAATCTTTTATGCTTTATTTGCGCTAACTTTAGTATTTATTATCCTTTGTTTCCTATTATGCTAATTATTTTTAATTGCTAACTTAATTATTTTCGTCTTTTACGATTATGTACATATCTCATTTTTCTCGTAATTTTTTGTTTTAAAATATATTGTCCATTTTTCTTATTATCTATTTAGCACTCACGTTATTTTTCATGCTCAGTTTACAAATTGATTAGTAACACACAGAAATCTTGCGCACTCAGACACATACTTACGATAAAATTCGATTAAGATCGAATCTGTTGTAATGCTTTGCGCACTGAGTTTTGCGTTGCGGAATTTACATACATGTATCGAATGTTATAACACTTTATATGTTATTACAAAATGTAATATTAAACATCGAACAGGGATATAATCCTGTAGCGAATATCGTGCGTGTTTCTTTTGTTTAGAAGATTCTGCGACAACAATTAATGACATTTCGCCGATGTATCTTATCGATAAATCTACGCAATCTAATGCGCGTAAATGAACTTGGCATTTATGATATATAAGAGGATAATGTTTAATACACCGTGACAGGATTATACTCATAATCCTTCGATGCGAAAGTCCTCTGCCTCCTTCGCAACGAATGACGATAGTATTAGCCACTAAATTCTACTATGAATTTACACGATCCATATAAACTCTGTCAATCTTAAATTAAGATATTTTTTTAACGATGCTGATAAATGAATAAATATAAATATTAGATTGAAAAAAAGAGCGAATCCGAATTTTCACTTGAAATCAAAATTCTGAAACGTGCTTCCACGTGCTTCAATTTTCGAATAGGAATTAACTTAATAGAAAAGTTTCTTCCGATGCTAGAGTCTCTTTCAGGGATTATAGCACCATTCGTCGTTTACTACGGCCCGAACTCTAGTGAATAAAAATCCGATGTTGTGGGCGTGCAAACGCACACAGGCACACGACACACACAAAAATACATTAGATCAGCTCTATTTCATGCGGCTGATTTTGTCACTATGCTGAAATATCTGGCAGTGGTATGGCTTATTATACGTACCACAGCGGACGATACTGATGCGCGCTTTTGCATTGGAGATAGTGTCACTGTGTTAATTTGCGAGTGTCGGCGGATATAGCACGGGCAATAGCTGTCAAGATTGATGACAGAACCGAGTCGGGCAAGATTCCATTGCGTGCGTTACGCACGTGGCACTTTAGCGTTACATAAGTGCCTCCAAAATTTCCGTGTCACGTGGGGCTGGGGCGTTTTTATCGAATCCATACCACGGACATTAGTCTACGATACGTATTAGATATATCAAATCATTTATCGTAACAAATAACATTTATCGTTAAAAGGCGCAGTGGTAATTTTTGGAATTGTGAACGTATGGCTAAAATTTCCGAAGTGTGCTCAATTTCAATTAAATTTTGTATATCTATCTCAGGATGGAAAATATACTTTTAGAATTTTAATGGCATGATTAAAATTGAACATATTTAAAACGGACCAGAACGAGACCTAATTTTGCGAATTTTTTGCGAAAAAACGGAAAGAGATAAAGAAATTGTGTTTATTCCAATGTAAAAAAAATCATACTTTTCTTTATTTGATATTTAAATTTTATTAAAAGATAATATAAAATGATATTGCTTCAAGTTTTCCTAAATCATGTTTTAAAAAATGGCGTTTTTCCGATGACCATTACTGCTCCCACAGGATTCATAAAATGGCATAAATTTTATAAAGTTGGAACATAAATTTAATGCCTGACACAGCCATTTTTTCGAAATATTGCGTTTTAACAAAATGAAAGGTAATCAAGGTCAACAGCGGTTTTTCATTATAAATGTTTCTCATTTTATGGCTGCCTTAAAAAATTAAATACCGTAAAAATAATCCTTCGAGAAGCACTAGTTTTTATGTTTAAAAAAAGTGTGTAATGCAAGTCGATCGGGCGAATCTTCAAGATATAGTGGTTACACGTATTTGAAAACATAATTTAAAAATTTTTGAATAGTGATGTCATTTTATATTGTTTTCTATAAATAAAATTTAATTATAAATAAAGAAAAGTATAATTTTTACAATAAAATAAACATGATTTCTTCTTTTCCATGTTTCCACAAAAAATTCGCCAAGTTAGATCCTTGTTTTAATCTATGTAGGTATATACCTCTTTAAATAAAAGATAGTTGATATAGTGATAGTTTTAGAATCATAAACCGTCCGTGGTTTAAAAAATTCTGAAATGTAATCTATTTCAATTAAATTTCGTATGTTTATCTTAAGATTATAAAAAGATACTTTTAAAATTTTAGTGTCAGGATTAATATGTTTCATGGAGATGTACATCATTTTAAACATTTAATATGAGACTTAATCATCCAGATTTTTAATATTAGAGTTCAATCTTTTTTTAATGTTTCATGAAATCATTTAATTAGTACCGTTGAGATAACGCAAGACAATAGACAAATCTAATTGATAATAACTAGATAATAACTAGATTATTGGCCGTGACATTCGGCTTCTACGCGCGGATTAGTGTTACTTGCCTTGTTATAAATGCAACAATTCCGATAAGATAAAAGCTCGAGTTACGTCGGCGACGGAGGCTTACAATTCCAACAATTAACGTTCTATTATTCACGACGAGATCGTCGTCATCGTTTCGACTCGGTTCGATCTTAAACAGGCGTATCAATGTGAAGCGCAAATTATTTTAATCAGAGCATGTGCTAGTATACAAATTAATCAAATCTAATGTTATAGAGACATTTACGTCAATATCTAACCAATCTGATATCAACATGTGATATCATCGTGCTTGACTTCATTATGCTCGATAAAGTAACGACAAAGAGATTTTAAATTTTATTTGTTTATTAATAATTTGGTTATTTTATAAACGTTAATTGCTACGGGATGTTATTTAATTTAAAGGATTCAAGATAAAAAAGGAATAAATCTACAATTTGTACAATCTATTAATACTTTAGGATGATCCCATACACCGAAAAAATTGTATTCTCGAAATAAATGGATTATATACTTTATAAGCTTTCTTAATGCATATTATTAATAAATGAGAATATATTCTTCTTTTCTAGATCATTTCCTTTGAAACTAAGAATATATTCTTCCTAACAAACTTCTGGGCAATAATATTCTATGTAGACCATATTTCAATTGGTCACAATTGTCACAATTATACGTTAAAATTCAATATAGCCAATGTATAGAATACGGTACTCATCAAGGCTTTAAACATCATGATCATGATAGTTAAATAATAGATAAGATAATATAAAAAGTCGTTCTAAGTCGTTCTAAAGAACTAACTTAATCAGACAACATGTTTGCTTTAAAAATCAGGATTAATTATTTTTATTTTTATATTTAACATTTACAATCGACAGAAACCAGTATGTTCTTATAATATGTTTATATTCAATATTTTTATATTATATTTTTTTTCATATTTATAGAAAATCAATTTTCGGATATATCTTATAATTTCATCTTGCTTAAAAATCTTTATAAAACTTAAGAATATATGTTACTAATCTATCTTTTAGAAAATTTTTTTTCTAAAGTTAAGAAAATCTTTTTAGAAAAAACAATTATAAAAATAAAAGAAAATTTTCAAGTTAAAAATTTTTTGGTGTAGAGTGGATTGTACAAATCATAAATTTACATTATCTAATTTAATTGTAAATTTACTAGTTTTTGAATATTATTTGTTAATACTCTATATTATGCTACTCAGCTTATTCCAATTCAAAAGTGTTTTACTTGATTGAAAAGACGACCAGACTTCCAAGTGATGTTAATAAAAATAGAAGAAATGTTAACGAAAATGGCGTAGCGACGTGCATCCTGGCTTTACACTAACCGCCTGCGAGTGCCTTCGGATGGCGAAGTTAAACTTGCGACCGATACCATCGGTGGCTGGCGCTGTGAAGGTGATGGTGGGTACATGAATGTGCGAGAAGACATGATGATGATGGTGGTGGTGATGATTGTGCAAGTAATGATGGTAGCCCTCGTCGTCATGCCAGGTCGCGGGATGCGGTTCGGGTATGTGAAGACGAAGAAACGACCTCAATCCGCGACGCGTTCTACCAATGGAAATGTCGTCGCTGTTGGCAGTGGAAGTGGTCGACAGATTCGACAATGTGGCACTTCGCTGCAGATTGTAATCACCGTTCGGCAAGAGGGAATTCGGCACACCGGGGATAGCTCCAAGCAGGCTCGGAGCCAGACTCGAGCAGATAGCCGCGTTCGCTATGCTGGACTTCCTGATTGGGTTCACGCTAGTACCGGCCAGGATATTATCAAAGGTCGGTGACTTTTGGCTGGCTTCTATCACAGGATTTTGCAGGGTAGATTGGTTCAAGTCAGAGTTCGTCATCGGCAATGTTAATCTGCGTTCGCCACATTTGCTAGATTTTTCGTCGAAACTGTTTCGAACAGCGGCTGTCAATGAAAGTTGTGGCACTGTATCGCGTGCTTTCTCAACATCCGAACGTTCTTTGGCACTTGTTGGTCGATCTGATAATCGAAAGTATTCGCTGGATCCTGAAGGAACCTCTAAAAAATCAGGCATCAATTGAGAAAGCTTCGATCTATCCACAATGGTTGGTTTCGTATGAGAGCGTACTGGCCGGTCCCCGATTGATGAAGATTGAAATCTCGCAGACGATTCCTTCGTAACGACATTTTCGTGCTTGGGCGCAGGGAAAGCACCGTCCGAATCCGTCATCGGCACTGTCAGTCTTCGCATTTCGACTTTCGAAATCACATCGTTGTCCTTGTTATTATACACTTCCCTTGTATTATTGAGAGTTGATATTGCGCGTTTATCCACATTGTTCGACGAGTTAGGTTTATCAGATGATTGCAAGCGTTTAAAAGTGCGATCTTCCATGTACAAGGTAGAAGTCGCAAGTTCAAGGTCAGGTGCAGCCAACTTTGAGCAAATCTCCGCATTTGTGACGAAAGTCTCTTCTCTAGGTTTTGTTGAATCGCCATCAGAGAGAGTTTGCGAGAGACTTTTCTCCGTTTCTTTTGTCAGCGTGGCTTTGTCCTCCTCTTCATCGTCTTCTTGATCGAAACTATTACGGAAGAATGCCGCTGCGATTCTAACACGCCCGTCTTTTGCCTTCCGCATGGCATTCTTTTTGAACTGTCTATTCAGCGAAAATCGAAAACTATCTTAATTTTTGCTGTGAGTAAAACACGAACACACATAAAATCACTGAATTTTAACATTTGACTGTATTTTTCATATTATATGAAAGTGACCTGTCGTCGATATAATGAGAACAATTCGTACAAATTTAGTATAATTAAATGTCTCTTAAAGAGAAATTATTTTAGAATAATATAATATAATAATTTAATGTAAATAAATGTATATATATTAATATTTTCACGTAAACATTTTACATTTATAATAATTGAGTCTTTAAAGAAATATATGATTTTTTTACAGTTTTATAAAACGGAATATAGTACAATTTAATTGATAGATTGAACAGACGATTCATAACAATCACTGTTAGAAAAATTTCCGTTATATGTAACGGAAACTTGTGGTCATCAGGTAACTGAAAAATAATGAATGATATAACTAAAAACTGAATTACAATAGTCTTAAATATAATAAACGTATGCATTAAATTTAATGAACATAGTATTATAAAAATTAATTTACGCGTTAATGAAATGTAAGAGGTTTGTGAAACAGACATACAGTTAGTAAATAGTTAAAGTTATAGTTGTTAATAATTATTTCAATTACTGTTAATTAAAATGTCATTCATATCCTTCAATAAAAAATATATAAAATTTCAGTACACTTAATTTTTAAGGTATTACAAATTTAAATCTCAAAATCTAATTAATACGAGTATATACATTAATAGTCTTTTCAGTTATAAAGAATTTAAATTTCATTCTCCAGTATATATTAAATGTTTATGAAAATTAGGAATATTTCTAACAGTGATGAATAGATACTTAATGATAAACAGGTAATTTATAATAAGTTACAGAGTTTTTTTTCTAAATATAATTTATAGTTTAAAAACTCAACGTGTTAATTTGTGGAGAAATTATAAATTGCACTGCAAATTTAAGTATTTTATTTTAATACACTTAAAATGTTTAAACCTTGTAGTTATTTTTTAATTATTTAAAAACAATTACATATAAAGACACATAAAAGTGCTTTTGTAACATTTTATATTTTATTTTTACGTGGTATTTCAAGTGTTTTAAATATTTAAACATTTCAAATGCATTATTAGGATGCGCTTCACGCTATTTAATTTAAAGTAAAATATATAAAATGTTTTGCAAAAAGCGCTTTTAAGTGTCTTATATTTAACACGTTTCTAAACAATTAAAAAGTAAAACTACAGGGTATAAACATTTTAAGTGTATTAAAATAAAACATTTAAATTTGTATTGTGTGTCTTGCAATAATTTAAGACTTCTTAAAGAACTGTAGGTTCTACAATCGAATAGCTAAAGACAATTGATTAAAAATTGAAAACAGTACAATTCAGACAATTTCAATTTCCGAGACTGGGTGAATGTACGCGAAGTCAATTGTGATCAAGTATACTTTCGATATTGGGGATATTTCTCGCGTATCCCAAGTATCAAAAGGCTCATCAACTCACCGCTATACCAGTTTCAATCCCTGTCACAAATAGAGTTAAATCCCTTCCCGAGGAAATCGACCGTAAGATTATTTTGGATTATCGGTATACCGTGAGAAACAGACCCTCGACAGAGTGGTGAGTCGCAGCATCTTTTCCAAATTTCGCGTGGTCATCCGTGATCCAGCTGATCTGGGTCTCGCTGATTTAGCGGCCAACGGCTTCAACGGCGTTCGCGCGACTTCTCCCTCGTCGTTGGGAGACAATTGCGACGTGTGTCGACTCAGAACTGTGACCGAGAGAGACATCGAGCCAGCAAATCGCTCGAGAACAACGTTCAGCGCGGATACATCGCGCGACGTTTATATATCGCGGTAGGATCTCTTTGACTTCGTGTACGTACACACAGTCTGAATCGCGTAACGGCGCGTGCTATGTGTCGTCAGTGTATTTGCGTGTGTGCTTTTCGGTTCGGAAACTGTTTTCTTTTCACGCGACGTATCGCTGTTTTAATTCAATATTGAAATACGTATTTTGTCCTTACAAACAGAATCTGTATTATAATTTACAAACTTGATTACAAACAAGAGACAACTTGAAGAACCAGTTAAGACCATTTGGAGTCGTATAGTATTAATTGATTGGAAAATCTTTTAAAAGTACTTCATATACAAGATATATAAAAACAAAATTTGCAAATATTTTTTGCAATTTAAATAACTATGTTGAGATTAGAGCAGGCTTGCTAGGAATGTTGCGTTGTATGCCGTCTGAAAGTAATACGCAGTAAGATAAAATGGCAAGTTTTTAACTTTTAATATTGAAAAAAAATTGGAAAAAGTATGTTTTGTATTTAGGTCATTCATATAATTCACACAGAAGAATAAGTACCGCGTCAAGTACGTCATGGCATCGAAATCTATGTAGAATTGTTCGGAACGGAGTTCCGGTCTCGATAAAGAAAGAAAGAGAGGGAGAGAAATATACATTTCGAGATAATAGCGAGAGAAATACAGCGTGTCCATGACGTCACCGATTCGCGATAACGCACTATGCGGCACCGATATAATTACATTGTAATCTTCCGCGGTTAATCACCACTGTTGCACATTGTGATTTTGGCGCGACGGTGGTGTGATCAGGCAATTTTGTAAACCGTGATAAGCGGGCGATGAAATAACGAATATCATTTTCACATAAGTCCACTTAGCGTTATCCGTCTTGGTTCAGTTAAAAACTCGATTGCATTTAGAGAAAAGTATTTGATATTTGTGTCTACACTCAGAGAAAAAAAATCGCACCAATAATTATAAATTTGAACAAATAGCATTTTAATTGTATATTACAAACTTGTATAAAAAAAACAATAATGTGAACTAAGAAAATGCAGTAATATTTAATCATTTACAGTACAAAAATTGTTGGATACATTATAGAAAAATAGCAATACAAATGTAAATAATAGAAAAATTGAACCGACTGAAATTCGAACTCAGGATCTCTCGTGCTCATTCGTAACACTGGGTCTTGCTCTATTGGTCATAGTTATTCCAGTCTTAATATACTTAATCGATTGTACATAAACTGGAAGTGTGTAATTGTCGTAACTTATTTGTAGTAAAGTCTATATAATTAGGTAATTATGGTTGAGATGTTATTTTATTATAAATTAATAGTCGCGCACATATTATTGTTGTGATTATACAAACTATTCTATAGTTATTGCAATTAAAACTTTAGTTGCAATAACTATAAAATATTTTACTGAACTATGTACATTAATTCTACATAAAAAATCTATACTATTATTACTTTATAGTTGCCACCACTCAGGGATGTCAGATTGGGCTATTTTTCGCAATTTGGGCTACTCAGCAAGCAAATTTGCGAGTAAAAATGCTGTCATGCGACCAATCGCAAATTGGGCTACATCGGTTTTCAGCCGATCGCAAATTGGGCTTGTCCTGGGGTACGGTCAATTTGATAATGTAAATTCTTCTCAGCATTTGATTGACCAATCATAACAAAGTATGTTTTTTTTTTAAAGAAGTAGATACGCGTTTAATTGGCTGTGTTCAACAGAAAAAACAGCTTTGCAACTGTTATAAAATTCTTTAATATGATTGGTTTGTGCATTTAGATTCGGCAGGAATAAAGAACAAGAACTAATCGTATCAAAGAATTTTATAACAGTTGCAAACAATGATGGTAATAAAAATTGGATTAATATGCAGACAAATTTTTGCTTAACTACATAAAACCGTATGCATAAAAAATTATCCGATCTCATTTATTTTATAAAAACACGTATAATATGTGATTGGGCAATTTTTTTATACAACTACGCAAATTTGTCTGGATAGGCCATTAAGAAATTGACAATCATAGTTGAATATGAGAAGAATAATCGACTATGGTGAATTAATTTCTTACGGCTTAAGTCTTACTACTTCTATTGTAGACCGAAATTAANATTGTAGACCGGAATTAATGCTTTACTTGGTTTTTTTAAATGATAAATGAATATATCTATTGAATATTATTGGTTAATGCCTGAATGGAACGAAACAGTTGGCAACAATAATCCCTGTTTCACTCTTATTCAACTAGAAACAGTTGGGAGTTTTGGCTATTTTTGGGCTACCTTGCAGTAAGAAATGAGCGAATTGAGATTGAAAGCATCTGACATCCCTGCCACCACTATGAATTTTTCTGAGTATAAAATTAAATGTTAAAATAATTAGGAGCTCCATTTTTACAGTTGTTATATTATATATTGCTATAATGTTAATAATAATAACATATGATGTGTTACGTTAAAAATAGTTGTAATTATCATAATTTAAATATAAGCTGATACCAAAAATGACTATAATTTATAATCATTTTCGGTGCTAGCTATAGGTAGTTACCATTTTTTATCAGTGTAACACATTGTATATTATTATTAACATTATAGTAATAATAAATGGAGGTCTCCTAATCATAATTATTTCAATATTTAATTATAGCCATAAATACCAAATAATTTGTTATCAGTGTGAAAACAAATGTATAGTCGAGAAAGCATATGTAATTAAATTACAATTTTCAATTCGTTTCACGCGATAAATACATTGCGTAAATAATTATACGAATTATAATTAATCAAGCCTTCATTCATCGTGAGACACGTGCGATTGAAATGGGAACGCGAATATTGGAAGTTGCGTCACCATCCCATCGTTCGTGAGAAACTGGTTAAACAACTGAACGGAAGTGTCAAAGCGTAATCGGAGAAATGTTTTGACACGATTATCACGTGACGAACGGTAATCAAGAGTTAACTATACATAAAAGAGAAATTATGAAACATTGCAAAACAGAGTATTAAAAAATTAAAATAAAATGTGTACATCGCGTATTTCCTACAACAAAGTTTTCCAGAATACTTTGAATCACTAAAAATAATATTTTTAAATGCAGTTTTGCTATAATTTGATGTACTGATTATAAAAAAATTAAAATATCATAATTAGCTTTTTACTCAGTGTATTGAAATCTTATCAGAATTTTTTTTACAAATAAATTGTAACTTTTTAATCATGTGTCATAGTTTTAATAAATGAGATTAAAATGAGATTTTAAATTATTAGGTGTTTTTTAATTTATCAATTGATTAGTAGATTAGTCGCATTATGTGCAAAGAGAACTTTGCACTGTAAAAGCTGTATTTGCGCATAATGCGATCGATCAATCGATGAATTGAAAAACTCGCCTATAGTCATAACAATTCAAATATTTCAAACAGTAATTAGAGAAATTTTACGAATTTTTGCAATTTCTAACATTCGATCTAATTTTCTTTTGATGCATTTAATTTTGACTATTTTTACTATCACTTTAATAACAGATATGATGTATGTTTTAAGAGGACAGTAATAATGTAAAAAAATTTGTAGATTTAATAAAATTAATTAGAATATTTAAAAAATGATAAAATGAGAGGGAATCGTTTCCAAAGAATATCTCTTTGCTTTGAATGTTGCAGTTGTTTTTAAAAGCACTTGCCGCGGTTAGTTCTCGCCATTAATCTTGGCCAATTAAAGCTCTCAGTAAACTAATTAATTGTGTACGCAGAACTTTACTGCGCTTCATAAAACGAAATGATGCGATGGCGTTCGGCAAAATAGTGTCACCATGGTCGCGCAGCAAAGAGTACCGAGCTAATAATACTATCGCTTCTCGCGGAATCGTTTGAGATAAGCTACGCTTTCGCCGAATTCAATTTCGCCACCTGATTAAACAGTACAACAAATAGAAAAAAATAAATAAATTAGTTTAGACGGGCGAGTTACGGTCGCGAGTTGATTTTCGTTTTGGAATAACATTCTGGAAAATAAACTCAATCAAGAGAGGTATTGTTACAAAAATGTTTTAAGTTTATTCCAACGCAATTGAATAGTTCGCGGCGCAACTCTATTCCAACTCAATTTTTGAAAGAATTCTCGAAAGATTAAATTTAGTCGAAAGATTAAGATTAATGTTTTTATTGTTAACAGTAACTTTCTCAAGCTCTTTGAAAGCTGAACAAATTGCTGTTGCGTTAAATGCTTTAATTTGGAATTTTGAACATTTCGAATTTTAAGCTACGAATCTTGAATCTGAATGTGTTGACTAGATAAATCGTAAAAAAACTTAATGTTTGGATATTGGAAAGGCGTTACAATATCGTTCATATGACGATGACGTGACGATCATATGACATATTGACGATCAATGAATGTGATAAATGACGTGAAGAATGATCGTAAAATCTGATAGCTTGCAAATGGACGATAAACACTGAATCATAAAACTCGTTGTGATTGATGTAACATGTATTGCATTATAATATACTGTATATTTAATATTTTCAGATACACAATTGTTACACGAAAAGAATGGCTCAGCTGAAGTATCTAAAAATTTGATTAAATATATACAGATCCAGAAATAATTTTATTGAATCAAAATAATTATCCCAAATGGGAATTAAATACCGGTGAGATATTAGTTCAATATTAATTTTTAGTATTGAATAATGACGTGATATATTATTATTAATACTAGATAGTAGAGTAGAACACTGAGATGATAGCAATGGGCTACGAGTTCAAATACAGTACTATACGATATAGGATTGCAGTGTCATAACAGTATCGATTTTCTGTATTGCAACGGTGTCAAAATTTGATACCGTTCAATACTGATTTTTAATATTGTAACAATAATATTGTGCCAAAAATTAATATTAATTCTCAATATTGCAAAAAAATATTGCGGTTCTCTAGTATAGACACTTATTCTCATACGAGGGAAAAAGTGTTGAGCTTTATGCAGTTGCATTGCGTGATATTCTTACGGGAGTCTATTGTCTCTCTGGCGGCGAATTTCCATTGCTTCGCGCTAAGAGACAATTTTTCAATTTCAGTACAGACATAGTACCGAAAATCTATCGCGGCAATATAATGGGTCAGTACCTACGCCTGACATATTTTTTTTAATCAATTTTAATACAAACATGGTATCGGAAATCTACCGACAGTATACTGGACTACTGCTCAATATTGATTCACATATTGGGCTGGTACCATAACATTTGTTACTTTAATGCTGATCCAGTATAGAGTCAGTATTGAATTATCAAATACATTTTTCGATACAAAATCGGTACTTCGCCAAGATTCAATTAGTTTAATGTATTCTATTTCTACTTAGGATAAAAGATATTTAAGTATGATGGGCAAGACTGTAAAAAATGTTGATACTCTAACAATCAATTTGAGTGTTCAACATAATTATTTTGATGGCCGAACAAAATTATTTTCATATTTGTATCTCTATTTAAATTTTTAGACATTTTAGTAAAATCATTCTTTTGTATAATGTTATTTGCAGATGTGCAATTGCGAATGTTATTCGTTTACAATAATTGAAGAATTATTTCTATTTAAAATTAAAATATCTGATATAATTTTATTTATTGTCACCTTTGTAATTTCATATTTTTTGGCTGTTGTAATTTATTGTAGATGCAAGTTGATATTATATTAATATTAACTTCTATTTGAAGTTACTAATATTGTCATTCCTGTCCCTGCCCTTGTCGTTGAGACAAATCATGTATAAAAGATAGATATATCGGCAGCTAGACATTATTGAAAACCGATAAAGAATTTGTAATTATGTGACAAATATTATGTATATGATAATCTGTTCCCATCATGTTACATAATTCATTCATTTACATAACTAATTCATGTGACATTCTTTTAAATTCACATAATGTTTTGTGTAATATAGTAAATACATGCAATATTTTATTATAAAAAATATAAACACTCCATTGGATTTTAATAAATTTAAACTGCACACACAGCAAAATATCCACACTGTTACTAAGAAAAGCGATCCATTTACTTTTCTTTTTTTAAATAACGATTGACATAGTATATGTACAGTAAAAATGTAATTTTCGCTCCTACTTGCATGATATTACGTTAGATTTTTTATTTATTTGAATAATTCTAAAACAATTTAAAATTCTTTTTCTTTTATTGCACAGACAAAAGTACATACTGTAAATTATTTGAATTTAGGATAAAATTGTTTGTTGAAAGTCATTTTGAATAAAATTATATATGTATTTTATCTATTTTTTTGTAACATGATTAAAAGTTGAAAAAACTTAATTTTTGAAATATTATATGATGCTTTCCTGTAAAATTATTTTTTCAAATTTGACTTTACCGACTTTATTTTGTTACGGGTAACAATTGTATCTATATGTACATATATATTAAAAAGCTTTTTCATTTTTCTGTTTCAGAACAATGAGAGATTCAGAATCATATCGACAGCTAATATAGTGCTCTCGAAAGGTCGATTAACATCCTTAATAATTATAAATAGGAATTGCCAAATGTGATAGAAAAAAAATTATTTTGTACTTTTTAAATACAATAGCTAAATTAAAATAATAAACTATATAAATTTTAAGTCAATTTGTCTTGCGCTTTCTTTGGAAAAATTCTTAAAAATAGGCTTAAAAACAACTTTCAACAAACAACTGCATGTTAAATTCAAATAATTTACAAAAGGTATTTTTCTGTGCAGTAGAAAAAAAAATTTAAATAATTTTATAATTATTTAAATAAATAATTAAGAGAAAATTTAACTTAATATCATGCAAGTAGTATAAATCTATCAATCATTCTCGATTTGGAACGAGATCAAAGTAATTGTCACAAATAGCTCACGCGCAATGAAATATTATATATATTTTCAAATAAAATATAGATTAATTCGGGTATATATGTCGCACGTATGGAAAATTTAATTTCACAAGCATTATTTATTATGTTTAATTACAACTTACTATCATTTTGCCTATTCTAATTAAAATTATTTTTTATTCCACAACGATATAAATTTATGATTTATTTACATTATCGAAGATATTAAAAAACATAGCGCGTACATTCTTTATTTACAAACTAAGTTTATAGATTACTTCCAGAAAATATAATTTATACATAAAAATCACTTTTATGTAAAAGATTGCATTGTAAATTGCGAATCGATATAAAGGAAAATTTTAAACATATAAACATATAAATGTAACATATTTTGTATCACAAATTTCTAGGAATTATTTTTGTAGATACGCCAAAGAGAAAATTTTTGCTGTTGGAGGAAGGAATCCGTCTTCACAGTACATGTAATTTTGACTCAACATTCGCAATTTCGTCATCTTCTGTACGATTTACGCCGAGTACGAAAACATCGAGAGAGTTAAAATATCTAATGCTATTTATTCCGAGCTGACGGAATAAACATCGAGGTAAATATCAACGAAAATAGTAATATGATTTGCTTCTCGTTTGCAAGCAAATCACGAATTTCACCGATCGTATGATTCATTTGCGCGTGATTTGTTTACTAGGGAAATACCATCCGCTGTAGATGCGATGGATGCAATATTCAAGACACTATTATCTGAGACATCGAGTCTGCCACGAGCTGTCAGCATTGTCAGCTCGTAAGAGGCGTCTCCCGACATCGCTTGTTGCCCGTGTCATTTATCATGAAAGCTATCCCGACTAAATCTTGGCACGCTGATCATAGGAAAGAGCAAAAGAGTTTCATTCATGAAGCTCCACTCGGACGTTTCCGGAGGCTACGACTGGCTGTAGCATCCATTAATGTTTAGGAAAGTGGCTTAAGCAAACTGATGAGTGTGCTCTAATTTATATCGTCGTGTGAACCACTCGCAAATATGGATTAAGAAATTCAAAAATAACTCAAGTATATGCAGTTGAATTACCGAAGAGTACACAGAAAAAATAACATTCTTGTCTTGAGAATATCTTTATTTTCAAAATGTATTGAATGAGATTATAGAGTTAGACATAGTTTACACTTACATGAAAAAGTTTGCATAGTTTCGTCAAGAAAAATATATTCTAATTATTCAATAATAATTTTCATGAGTAGAAAAAAAGGTATCGAATAGCAATATCTTCAAATCAAGAATTAAAACTTTTTAATACTATCGTTATCAAAACAATATCATGCTCTTTAGATGTCTATTGTACTTAGTGCTCGGAAACGTGGTGATTGAATAGTTCAGACAATTCAAACCTTTCAAACTAAAGGTATGTTCGAACTGTTTGAATCAATTCATTTCAAATTCGAAAGTTCGAACCAAAATTTTTTGACATAAAAAAATTTTTGATTAAAAGATCTATTTGCATTAATTGCACTTTTTGCACTAAACATCTTTCCTTTTAGCTTCTTTTCAATGATCAAATATGCAGAATGTCCAAGTTCCCATTTAAAAACGAGAGAAATGATTATTTAAAAAAATGTTTCAGACTAAAGTTGATGAGGATCAAATACATTACGTGAGCATATGCGATTGATCTTTGGTAGCGTCGTCAAGATCATGTCAAGATAGACTAATTTTTTTTAATGGAAACCCTTATTTTCTATTGCACATTCTTCTAGCTGACGTTAAATGTTTTCAAAACATTCGTTACAAACCCTTTTTAGTTGAGATCTTCCAGAGTTATGAGACTTCAAAATTTAAACACCGCCGGCGTGTATCGGATTTATACACATAACACGAAAGAGATATAAATTCAGGAAACATTCGCATGGTACACCTTGGATAATGCTAACGCCAGCGGTACTTAAATTTTGAAGTCCCATAACTTTGGAAGATCTCAACTACAAAGAGTTTGTAACCAGTGTTTCGAAAATAACGTCTTTACATCAGCTAGAGAATATACAATACAAGAATATACAATAAAAAATAAGAGTTCCCATTTAAAAAATTAAAGTCAATTTTAACATGACCTTCACGACGCCACCTAAAATCAATCACATATGCTATAATGCATTACCTCAACATCTTTTGTCTGAAATATTTTTCAAAATAATCACTTCCTTCGTTTTTAACTGGAGTGTACGGGTAGTCTCGGAAAATGATCTCTGTAGATTTACCTCATTTTAAATGCAAAATTTTTTGGGGATTTTAAAAGACACAAACAAATAAATACAATTATATAAAGAAGGCTCGAGAAAAATTTCTTCTTTGTTTCCAATGCATATTGCGTCTCCTTTTTTATTTACTGTCTGAATTGTGCGAACTAAAGATACAACGAATTGACATTACAGACAATAATAAGCTTAAATTTAAACTATCCAAATTATTCAGTCTGCAATATTCGAACTGGATACTCATTCATTCCTTTTTACTTCGAATTATTCGAACAGATCGAATACGTTTGTATACAGTATGTTTGAATCTTTTATGCGAGGTCTAATTATACTAAATTAAGATAAAAATATAGTGTAATATTTTATTAAAATTTGATGAATACAAACTAAAAAGTGTCTTTTATCAGATACATATAGGAACGGTATAATAGTTTTTATAATACTGTTTCGTATTTTGTAATAATTAATGTTTTCCAACAAAACTCAAAAAGAGCGTCTGAGAAATCGAACCCCAAAACTGGCACAGTAGGCAGTAATGGCAGAATACGGTCCTATAGGGAAGGAGTTAACTATAAAATAATTTTTTTTATAAACTAAATAATGAAACACATTATAATATATTTTTATTATAATATATTCATTATAATATTTATTATAATATAATATTTATTACAATCTATTTTTTAGCCGGAGATTGTAAAAATTATTATTCAGCACTAAGATCCGCTGTGCCAGAAACTAAACATTGCACTATATTAATAATGATGAAAACATGATCTTACAATTAGATAACTACCGATAAAAATGTCAAACATAAATATGAGAAGCTACAAACATGTAAAGTGATCTAATATTATTAATAATATATTCACTATTGTTTAAACTATGCAATTTGCAAGAAAAAATCGTGCAAATTTTATTCTCACTTTTTAAGTATTTGTTTTGAGCAGATTTTATAAAGAAAAAAAAACCATGAACATTGGGTTTTTATTTCTTTAGTTATCTAAGCAGGAATAAGAGGATGCCGCTTTATAAGATTAATGCCAATATTGGCATAAAACTTTCCTCAATATATAATCAAGATAATCATTTTTTGTTGAATTTATATTTTTACTTATATATTAAACAATGATTGTTAAATAGAATATATCAGTTTGAATTGGATACTAATTTTTTCAATTTAATGCTTTTTATTTTTATGTTTTAATTTGATTCTAATGTTTTTCTTTGTGTATTATTTTAATACACAAATATATGAAAATTGTCTTGAAAAAATAATTTAGATCACTTTTGCACTTATTAGAAAATACGATGTTACATACCCTTTTTATATTATCTCATATTTAATAAAAAAAATAGAAGATCAAATGCCGAACGCATATAAATCGCTGTACCGTCTACCTGTTTGCTCCTGTTCCAAAATGATTGAATGGCTTGTTGGCACGTCGAGGAAAGAGACCCGTAGGTTCTGCCAGATCCCTGCGGTAGTGGCAAAGACGGAAAGGATGCATTTCGCCGGCTGTTATTCAACAGACTCGTTCTCTCGGTCTCGGTATACTCCATGGAACGGAGATTGTCGTCAAATCCGTACCAATTAATTGCGTATAATTAGAAACGAGGACGAATATTTGCGAGCGTTACGGTGCGGCTAATTCGTATGTGTGTGTTTTTTTTTACGAGCTGTATCCCGTTTATGCACCCTGTTTATGCTCAACTCTGTTAGCTGCGTTTTTAGCCCTTCACTAATTTCAATCGTTCCTTTTGCTTTGCCCACAATACACGATCATGTATTCCAATTACAAGTGCTAAAGAGTAGAAGAGAACTAATCTAATGTTTCTCATTACGGATGTGCAAATACGAACATTTCGAGCGATTCCGATCTGACACACTTGATGCACGTAAAATGATCACTTTGTCCACGAGGTCCCGTTTCGTCATACGAGTTGGCTTGTCCCGACTTGTTTATATGGTCCTTTTTCACCCGGCAAATAGAAGCGGTTCGAATTAGATATGCGCCAAGTATTCAACGCGTATCGTCCCCGATTATTCGCGCTGATTTCGGTAAATTTCCACAAGGCGTTATGTGCGCAGATCCAAAGTTACATCGCAATCCAATCCATCGAAGGTAACGTAGGCGTGTCATTAGACGCATTAGACAGTGTCGTGATGAAAGAAAAAATAATTGTTTGAACAACACACGGAAAATATCGAAACATCACGACGCATAGCGCAAGATAATTCCTCCATTATCTTATTAGGATTAACTGTTATCTGTACGCGCGAGTCCGTACGGTTGCACGAGAAACATATCGGAAAATAACCGAAATAGGATAGACGGACGGAAATATCTGGAACGAGTTGCTTGACTCTGGAGAACCGCACATTTCTGTCAGATTCGTCACGCGTCGCGAACACATTTCTGCATTCTGCAGACTGATGCAAATTCAGTTCGGGATGTATAACTTTCAGCTAACGCAGCGTTCTCGAAAGAGGCTTGTCAGCGGATGTTTCGCGAATCTTCAAAAAGTTTCGAGAGGCGTTCGTTTGCTTCGCAAGTAACACAGCTCTTGTTTCTATATCAGTCTCTACGTCGTTTACTGCCGCATCTTATCTACGGAGAGTGCTCCTCGCGAGGGTCACGGGGGGATAAACTGTGGAAAAGCTTTCTTCGTCACCCTTTCACACGTTGTGGAAAACTACGATCTCTCGACGGATCATCGTCCGCGATGATTCATCAATCATCGGACGTGAATAAAATCATCACTCGGCACGAAATGAATCGCTCGTGAAATCTCAAATAATAAACAAGAGCGATCAAAAATTATTTCGGTTGATGACTGCGAGGAATTTCGCCACCTCGCGTAATAAAAGTATGAACGTAAAATAAAAGGTACACACCGTCAGTGAACCACTGTCGAGGCAGATATGAGATCCAAGGCGAACGCATGTATGACCGATTATCAATACGTCGAAACCGCGATAAACTGCGGCCATTTCTCGAGAGATATCCTATCTTGAGATAGAAAGCGACTATACAAAGCCAATTGAAATGCAAAGAGTATCGATAGTCTTAAAAATAAACATTGAAGAATATTTATTTAAGAATAGATTTACATAAGGATATTTATTTAAGATGAGATTAGTCATATTTCTGTAAGAAGAGATTGGTCTCTCTTAAAAAATAAATATTGGAGAAAAATTATAAAGAGCGTATCTTTTTTGAAAGCGTAGAGTATAGCTTGAAAATGTTTGAACGATTTTATCGATCTTATGTTAATAATTCTGGAAATATTTTTATAATTTTCGATAAAAATGCATAACTATTCTTATACTAATTTTTATACTGAACTATCCGTATATTAATCCTTAAGATACAAGAGAAAACGCGAAAAGGAGAAAATATTTAATAATTTTTAACAGGTTTACTCAAACTTTGTAACAAAAAAATCCCTAAGAATACCAGGATTTTTTACCAGAAATTTTAATCAAAATTTCAGGTAAGATTAGAGAATTTTTTAATACAGCTTTGAAATAAATTTATTTTACTATACTTTATTGTATAGATGCCATATTTATTACCATATATTTCTAATCGGTTATCGATATTTTGCACTATCAAGAAAAGATGAAAGAAATTTTGACAGAAAAAGGGAGATAGAATTTAAATTTGAAAGTAAAATTACAAAAATTTCCTTAAGTACCAATAAAATCCTATAAAAATTCACGATTTTCAAGAATAAACAAAGAAATTCCTTGAAAAGTCTATGTAGATAAATACTCTACTTAATAAATTAAATATAACTCTTAAAATTCCTCTAATTAGTCTGCTTATTGCCAATAATTACGACAGTTTCGAATTACCGTGATTTGCCAAGATGACAAGACAAAGATTAGACACGCGTCTTGTAATAACTCTTACCTTGTAATAACTATCGAACACCAGTGAGTATCGTGGCCAAAAATATTCCTGGCAACGTATCAGTGAGACGTGAGTGCTTCGTGATTCATAGCGCCACTAATGAAATTTTACAATTGATTTCGCGCGCTGTTCGCGATCCGAATGACAGTTTTATTGGCTTGCGAACACGAACGAAATTTTCTAATCGATCGACCGTGAGGCATTCTTCTTATCGATCGTAATGCCAAAGACTGCCAATGAATGTCGCGCAAAGTCATGAAACAGTATCATTCCTCAGCCATAATCGTATTGCCGATCTACATGTTTTTGGCAGAATTTATGCGAAAATGAGTAAATTGATAATGACTCAACATACAAATATTTAATGCTATTTTTTTAATCAGTGTAGTATTTTTGTATTCTGAGTCGAATAGCACTTATTATTCTGACAATCGAACTTTGCGAAGTTTTAAATTCTGGTTTTAATAAAACTTTGTACATACAGGTAATGTGAATAGATGAATTTAGAAATTATCATTTGCGGTTATATGGTTTTAAGAGGTGAAATCACCTCTTATGTGTAAAGCGGTTTTCAGCTTTTTCCATTATATTTCCAAAACTATTCAAGATATCAAAAAATGCTTTATACAAGTTTTAAATAATTATACAATATTAAATAGAAGATGGGCCAAGACGGTCACAGCAAGATCTTGGTGCTAAAATAAGATTTCATATGTGATTTTTTACATACAGCTTCCAATTCATTCGAATTGCGTGTCGTTACTTTCGGTTCCAAACACAGCTCTTGAAAATGAACTAAAACAGTATTATCACATAATCAAATTGAAAATCAATTTTAATAATACTGATGCTAACTAGTATCTCTAAAATCCCCTCCCCCGTCCCCGCCCCGAAGAGAGTGAAAATTTTGATGCGAAAAATATTACCTCAGTCAGGATTTGAACCTGAATCTCCCTACTTTCGGGAAAAGTGCCTTAGCTAGTTCAACCATCGAGGCACCGAAACTGTTGTTTACAAATCATGATCTTGAATCTATATTATATTAAGTTAAATAATTATTTTTAAAATATTTTTGAAAATTTAGTATATTTACCCTATATACATATACAAAATTTTACACTTTGCAAGGTTCTCTGGATTAATACTAATTAGCGTTTTTGTTATCTACGTTTTTCTTAAACGAGATGTGTATAAATGCTTACAAATAAATATTCATAAAAGTTAAAATAACAGAAAAGAAGCTCGATGTTCAATACTGTCAAATAGTAATTTAGAAAAATTTTGGTTTTTACACATCTCTTTGGTTTCAAAGAAAATTTAATTAAAAGGCTTTAATTAAAAGATTATACAGATTAAAAAAACATCAAAATAAACACGGTTTCAAAGAATAATTTTAGCCTTCTAAAGTTACAGAGAATCAGTAAAAGGTTACAGGACTTTAGCGAATAAAAAAAATAGAGTATTTCAACATCAAATAAAACTTTTGTTTGAAAAGATAGATATATAATGTGTTTCTGTTTTAAATGTATATATTGTTAATATATTTGTTAAAAAATATAAGCATATTTGTTAAAAAAAGTAAGGCAAAATTATATTAAAAAAGTTGTTAAACTTTAAACACATTTTTTTCAAAACATTTTTTAAAGTAGTAGTCACGATAACTCAAACATGCATGGTTTATTCTATCAATTCGAAATTTTAAAACAATATTTTTAATAATATTCGGTATCTATCAAGAAGGTTTTTTCTAATTTTTAATTTTTTCCTTAAATAATAATTTATGGCTGCGGTCCACTTAACGGTACAAATGCTTCCAAACATTTGATTAGCCAATCGGAACAAAGAATTTTACAAATTGATCAATCAAAGAATGCTTCGAAACATTTGTAGCGTGAAGTGGATTGTAGCCTATAGCAAACAAAAAAAAATTTTTCGTAAAAACATAATTTTCAAAATTCAAATGTATGAAGTTTCGCGAAAAATATAATTTAAAAAAATTTCCTTTGTAATTCAAGAATAACATAATGTAAAAAAAAAATCATTATTCTTGTTAATTATAGATATCGAGGCTGGTTCGTTACCTAATTCTAAATAAATGCAGATATATGCGCGATAAAATGCTATTATTACTTATTTATTTCTTCATATTTCTAATTGTACTTTTTTAAATCTTATACTTTTTTTAAATAAAAATACGTATTCTTAAAGTAAATCACATTATTTATTTATCTCTTTAAATAAAAGTTTTACATGGTGTTGAAATACCATATTTTTCATTTTCTTAGGGTCAGTTTCACAATTTCCGGTTAACTTAACCGACCAGTTAAGTGTCAACCGTGATTGATTATTTCTGATCAATTTTACTTAACGACAAATGCGATTGGTCAATTCCAATAGAAAAATCAACCGATTAAGTTAACCGAAGATTGTGAAACTGGCCCTTAGAGAAGAAAGGCTCCTATAACCCCTTAATTCTGAAGACATTTATCTTTCTCTATTACATAGATGCTAAAGTTACAATTAGTGTTACAGTTAATTAGAAAGAAAATGAATCGTTACTCGTTAATAAAGTCGCGTCGCAGTGTCGTGCGTCTCGCCGTATTTATGAAAATAATTAGCCAAAATTACCCTGGAGTGCGTCGCAAACGGAATATTTTTAGCAATTTGTGACGAATCGCTTCGACTAATCCGTGTTTTCGACCAAAGCGATTAGTTAGAAAATAGTTTTAATTAGCGTAATATCGTTCGCGCGTTTCGTCTACCGTCTGAACCGGATGTCCTGAATCAAGAACCAAACCCTGTTTTGGCAAGAAGCATCTAATGTCTATTTGAACGATGATAATGAGAAATTTGGCAACGTTTTAACATCGAAAAGAGCGGAGACTCATTAATCAGTGTCGCACCCAAGACTCGCGGCGTGCATTGGCACAATCTCGAGGGTAACCGAAAATAAACCTGCGGCTATCTAATAACCGCGAAGAGAAGAGCGATCCACCATGCGAAAGGTGGCGAACGCTCAGAATAATGCGATAACCTAGCATTATTTTGATTAATTATATTATAGATTTAGGTCCGAATTCATAGATATTTCTCAGATCTCAAGATCAATCTGTCTATGATAAAACGTACGCGAAACAGACTAAGATCTGAGAAACGACTGAATTCTTAGGAAAATAATATTTATATACTTGTTTTTAATTACATGTAATACGTATTGTATTTCTCATATTATAATAAACAATCTTATTATAAAATATACATTTTATCAAAATATTCAAAACATATACGAAATCATAAATAAAAGTCACATTTTTGGTTTTATTATATGTATGTATAGATATCAATATTTAAGTATAGATTTCTTAACAATTAAATATATTTTTTCATATCAAAATATGTACAAAATATTTAATTAAGTTTATTTTTTAATATTTATTTTTATTAAAAATCAAAATCTTAAAAATTATAGTTGCAAAATTATTTTTTCTGCAGAATGCAGGCATTGATCACATAATATTTTATAATCACAAAGTATTTCTTTATATTCTTTACATATTATCTTTTTTTGGTGAAAACAAAACAAGAGGCAGTGATGAATATACTCTTTATCTAGCTCCATTTTCAATTGTATTAAATGTAAGATTATGTTAACAACTATGGCTTGTCATATATAAATGTTAATACAGAGAATTTACAAAAACCATAAATGTGTCTGTTTATAAAATTAATAAATACTAATTCAAATTAATAAATACTTATTCGCAAAAACTTTTGTTCCACCCAAATATTTTTAAACTTGTTACACAAAAAGGAAAAATTTAGAAATACTCATCAATTCTTACATTAAACTTATAACCTACACATGTTACATTAAAATTGTAATTACAGGGTGTTCCCGCGTGACACCTGTTAATAGCAGATGCCTAAGATTATTTCGAGACGAAAATCCTAGTATCAAAATGTCGAGGCTACAGTAGTTTTTAAATGAGAAAGATTTAAAAGTTGGCAAATTAAACTGTCCGAAGTTTGCGCGCTCAGGTATGCCACATCGTATTTGTTAAGATATATGCAAAATTAATATAAAAAATGAATATCATATTTAGGAACACCTGCACTATTATGCAATGTGCCATACCTGAGCGCGCGATTTCAGACAGTTTGATTTGCCAACTTTAAAATCTATTCATTTAAAAACTACTATAGCCTCGACATTTTACTAGGATTTTCGTTTCGAGATCTCAGAATGAGTCTGCCATTAACGCGTATCACGCAAAGTTTGGGACATTCTGTACATAATAATATGAGACAATGACAATAATTGTAAAAAAATGTGAAAGTTATATATTTATTCTATGTTATATTATGTGTTTAAAACATGCTTAAATAATATATTTTTGTTTCAGACATGCTTTTTTTTAAATATTCTAAAACATGTTTTAAAGAAAAAGAAAAAAAAACATAATTTTGTTTCTTTTTTAAATATAATAGTGACATTCTAGCAATCAGCTTGAACGTCCTATATAATTTATTATTTTAATAAAATGTGTGTGGTTAAATAAACAACTACGTTTCATTTATCCATTTCTGTGAATTGCTTTAAAATCTTGATTTGCATAGTTTCAATGTAAGTAGTGTTCATATTATTTTGATAATCTGACAAAATTATTTTCAGAACTTTATCTAGCTAAATTTTTAGGTATTCAGGAAAATCGTTCTTTCTGTGCAAGAATTCCTAAGACATCCAATATCATGTAATGTCGGTTAAAATTAACGGTTAAAATTTGTACCGAGAAATCTAATCCTGGTCGTGCAAATTCACGTACACTCGCGATAATCTGCCACGCCGCTCTCTGATTTATGGTGAAAGCGCGGAGTGTAACGCGGCGGTCGTCAGTCTCGACGGAGAGACGCTGAGTTGGACGAGAGAGTCGCGTGTTTCGCGCTGCTCGAAAGCGCGCTGCCAAAACGAAAGAACCTTACGTGACTCCGCGCGATAATATGAATGACGCAGCTTTAATCCATTCAGCGACAGAAAATAAAGAATGGGTCATTCGGAAAATACGCAACGGTGTTCGTATGCCGCGCGAGAGACATGGCGTTCGTCGCACATACAGTGCGATTCATCTCGTCATGTAACAACAGTAATTTTAGTGGACGCGCGAGAACACGCGATAATTGAATTCCTAGAAGTAGAAAAATCGCTCATTTGTTTTTAAGCTTCTTGCATGCGTTTAAGAACCTGTGGCGGTCATACATATTACACAATAAGATTGGTATGTGCAAGTTGTTTGACAGAATTATGAACAATTTAAAAAATCGCGTTGATATTTTTGTTTATTAAACAAAAAATTAATAGTTATAATTATAAGGCTCAAATAAAACATTTGAATATTCTGTTTGATTAATTTGTTGTAATAATTCGAAGTAAAAAAAATGTGCTATCAGTTTGAATATTTCAGACAATTCGAACTTAAGCAATGATCGGTCTGTAATATGACAATTCGTTATGACTGAAATTCAGACAGTTCGAACTTCGAACAGCAAAGGAAATCAGAAACGCAGTACACATTGAAAATAAAAAAAGAGCAGTTTTTCATTAGTCTTTTTTAAATTAATTTGTCAAAAAATTTAAGTTTGAACTGTAATAATTTCGAACTTTCGAATCTGAAATGAGTTTGAATAGTTTGAAAAATTCGAACTGTTTGACATTCGATCTTGAAATCCGATTCAATTATTCCGATGATTCCGAGAACTAGTTAAGTAGTTGCACATGTATAATATATGTATGGTAAAAAAGTTGTGCAACGACGTTATAATGATAACGAAATTGTCGTTAAGAATTACAAAACAGGTCTGCTGACGTTTCCGAGCACTAATTATTCTGAATGGTAATCTTTAAACCAAGTATGTTTAATAAAAAGTTTGATCAAAAGTTGATAAGAAAATATATTCTTTGTTGTGGAGATCTTTGATAACAATCGAGCTCCTATCTCAATAAACTCACATACTCCCTTCGTTTTTATTGCCTTTAGTTGACTGTAGTTATGAGTAAAAAAAGAATTTAATGTCACATACACGCAAATTACTGTAATATTTCATGTATCTTTATATTCCTTACACTGAAAAAATTTAGTAATAATAATCAAACTTTAGTAAAATAATTTTAATTAAATATATGATTAATGAAATATTTAATAATATTTTAGTAATTTTATTAGTGGTAACCAAACGATTACTATTACTAAATATTTTATTATATTAATCGACATTTAATTAAAATTATTTCACCAAAGCTTAGTATACAACTATCATCTAGACGTCATTATTAATATTACCAAACTCTTTCTAGTGTACATTAGATATTTAATATGCTCTAGAAATAAATATACAATTATTAAATTTTTTAAATAACAGAAACAGTTCTCGTTACATGACAACTTCCTCTAACGAAGTATTTACGGGTGCATTCGCGTAATATTCCCTTCCAAACAAAGTTACCTCATGGAACCGATGTTCCAGACGATGTACGATGTTTTGAGGCCGTCCTTTCAACAGAGAAAATTGATTTCTGCGACATTCTCCTGTCCCAGTAACGTGCTTGTAGGTCTTGTCACTGAGCACTTTGCTCTTCGTTCGCAAATGCGACATTTCGAGGACGATCGTTCCTCGACAAATTGATTCGGATCGTTCAATGTAAAAGAGTCATTCACCACTCGCGATCGTCCCGGAGCCGACAAATGTGCTATTTACATTCGCACTCTTTATTCGCGCTACGAATAAGCTTCGACCTCGAGATTTTCTGTGGAGGAATCATTCCAAATATTTGCGACGTGGCACTGTTTCACGTTCGTCACTTCAAATAATAAGCGTTGCACCAGACGCGTTCACCTCGGTTAACTCTCATAATTACTTGATTAATTGCACGTTCGATGAGGCGGAATTTAGTGCGAGGCACGCAAGTTGCGTTGCACCGTGCCAAGTCGGTTCTCGAAATCGCTGCTCGCTCGCGGTAACAAGTCTAATCGTCCTCTGCATTCGTTTCCTTGATTTTCTTCTCGGTAGTCTCAAGGTTACGAGGATATGTGATAATATCGTTCATTATGCGAACACACTATGTCATCGTGACTATCGCGTTTACGTAAAGTTGCACACGAATATCAGTCGCGTAAAGTTGTAACTGGTACAAGTTTAAAGAAACACATCATCTTCGAGGCTTGTGATAATGACACTAATCGTAGTTGTGATATATTAACAATCTATTAATTATCTCACACGACCCTATTCATTATTTTTAAATCAGTTATTAATCTTGGAATGCTACTTATATTTTTCTTACATTATAATATTATTCTAAATAAAAAATCGCCTAAAAATTCGCTAAAATCAAAAACTTTTTACACTTTTAAAAACATTCTACGTTTTTCTACGTTTCAGATTGAAAAGTGTTAAAATAATTAAACTTAACTACTAATGCTGTTTTAATATAGACAAAATCTTAAATGTTATTTTAGTTAACAAAATTTTAACAACGAAAATTCTACTATTAAACTTGAATTAACATTTAGAGGAAAATTCACCCATAAAAGAATTTTACACTCTTAAGAACTTTTTACTTTTTTTTACTTTATAGATCGCAAAATGTTAGAATAACTGACACTACTTTCATGTAAATGTTATTAAATTTTATTAAATGTTATTTTAGCTAACAAAATTTTAACAACGAAAATTGTACTAAACTTAAATTAACATTTATAAGAGGGAGACCAGAAGTGGAAAAATACTTTCGAAATGTTGCAAAAGAGAATTCTTTGTGCCTATATTAAAAATCTCACATCCTAGCTTCACTCTTTGGTTTTTTAAAAAATTAACAATAAATAATGTAAAATTTTAAAGTTATCGAATTGATTAACCACTTGGCAGCATGATAGATCTCAGGAAAAAAAGAAAAAAATTTAATTCTTTTTTTTCTTCCTTCTTTTTCTGATTGTGATATTTATCATCCTGTCAAGTCGATCCGGTGAGTTCAAATTTTTAATATTATTATTATTAATTTTTGAAAAAATTAAGGGATATCTGAACCTAGAATTTGGAATTCTTAATATGTACACACAGGACTAACTTTTATAACATTTCAAAAGCGTTTCCACTTCTGATCCTCTCCTTATTAGAGGAAAGTTTATTCACAAAATTTCTTTTACACTTTTTTTACATTGTATGTAAGGTGTTAGAATAATTAAACTAACACTATTTTAAAACGTAAACAAAATCTTATCCAATGTTATTTTAAGCTAGCAAAATTTTAATATAAAAAATGATTAAACTTGAATTAATACTTGATGAAAATTTATTCACAGTAGCATTCCAGGATTAATGTTAAATCGAGAAACTTGTGTTTATTTTCAATAATTTGCATTTTATTGTGCATTATTATTGATACGACAAAATAGATATTTCACTGATGGAGCAATAAATCTAAAGATGAGTCTGGGATCGTTTATCAAGATATTTGAAGTGTTTGGCAATAAAACTTTATGTTATGTTAGAGATTAGACGCACGTATCTCTCGCACTGTCACCAATTACATCAAATCCTTTGAAAAAAAAATCGAGCGACTTACACTCTCGTGTTTGCGTGCGGTCGTCGATGACATTCTTGCGAAGATAACGATTGTCACCATGGAGCAGAGCAATAAAGGAGGGTGCAGCTTTTTATGATTCACGTATGCTGCCACGATGAACCGGACAGGATACTGATCGTTTAATAGATAACAATAATTTTTCATCCGATAATGATTACTTCGATGATAATAAATACTCCAAATATGCGTAAAAATGCAAGGAAATTATCAATCAGTGATTACCGCGGACGATCAATAACATGCGCAAGATTTCGGTAATTCGCGACGCGATACTGATGGATTGATAAATTATGCGATTAAGCGGGTGACTCTGAAATAGAATTCTACGGTCAGGGATAAAGAGTAATCGAGGTCGATCGGCGTGTAAGAGAATCGATGGATCAGCTGATCCGCGCACTATAGAGATCACGCTTTCACTGTTGCACTACCGGGAAGAAAATGAAGGTAAATATACGTGCATGAGCGTGTTTGCCAACGTTTTTGTGCGCACAGTTTATCTCCTCTTCGTCAGTTATTTATCATCTTAACCTGACACGTATCGCTTCTTTTTCGAGTACCTGATAAGCAGTCACGTTTCTGTACCAACGTGAATAAAATATTTTTGGTCAGTAATCAGGCCTACATTTTAATATTCATTTTATCATAGTGTGCTTAAAGATGTATTTCATATTTCACTGCATTATCAGCCTCAAAATTATAATTCATGTAATTAAAATAATAAAATATAAATTAAATTAAAGTATTTTTATTAAAAATCTTAAATTATGATATATTTTATTGCTTCAATTATCTATTATTAAAAAAATATATACATATATACAATAAAAAATGCACGCACGCGCGCGTGTGTATGTATGTGCACAGCCAAGTATATTAGGCACTTATATTTTTCTCATTTATCTGGAATTGTTTCCTACTAATTATCGGCATCATACATAAGTTTAAAGGGTTCTTGAAACAAAATATAATTCACATTTTAATTTCAGTTTAAATTCCCTCCAGTTATAAATATTTTAACAAATATGTCTAATACTTTTTTTTAACTAAGACTGTATATATTATAGCAATAAAATAAAAAGGCTATATATATATATATATATATATATATTGTAGCAATAAAATATTTATAGAAATAAAATATATTTATGTTAATAGTAAGTGTATGAGATAGCGTTGATGCGCTGATTGTTCGAAAGAGCAAAAATAAACGAGAAGTAAAATAAGGAATTAAGATATAGGAAATATTATGGCTGAATAAGACTCGTTATATAGATGACGTCTTCTGAGAGCAATGTTGCTTCTTTTTATATTAGGATACGAAACGATAGGTTATTTCATCAAAAACGTTGACATTCCCGCTGGTATGCGTGACGCGAATTATTTTCGCGCTACTCGGCATCGAGTATTCTGCGAGAAATAAATCGGGTGAATCCAGGCCACGCGTCGCGAATATATAGGACAGAAAAACGATCGAAACGGTAAGAAGTCTGAAGCACAAGAAATATTGAAACTTACACCGCTGACTTGCAAATAATGTCCTTGTGTTAGCGCTAAATGGCCACATCGTTTTCAGTTAACAGTTTACGTAACTGTTTTTTATCATTCGTTTCAATGCCTACTTCCTCATTATTTATTTCATTACGTACATTTCATTTTTATTCGCAAGGATACCAATAGAACAATTATGTAAAATTTACGTCCTAGTTTTGAAATCTTCGCTCAGAAACATCGACCAGACCTAATAATTGCGATAAATAAAACGGAGAATAATTAAAATTATAAAATTTTAATTTCGAAACTTATTATGCCATCAGAAATTAGAAATACTTAAAAATTTTCGCAAATATAGAAGTAACTGTGAAAAAACGTATCTTTGAAAAACACATTAATTAGGAATTATACTTCTAGAATAATAAATATGCAAAAATGATAATGCGATGTCTTTCGGTCCATTGTAGTGACAAGTGCAAATCAAATGTAAATTCACCCATTGTCTGAAATTGCAAAAACAATCGTGAGAATTCTCGCCGTCTACTTAGTCTAAGGAGGCGCAGTAGAACAGTTATCATAAAACACGGCAAAGTAGATCGAGGTCAAGGATCAAAGGCTCGGGGTTTTAATCATTCGCTAAACGAAGTGGTACGTTACGTCGTTAGTCACAATCGTCACGACCATCACGATTCCTGACGTCACGCAATTTGCAAAAACGTCACGAAATGTAGGACTGAGCATATCGTTAGTGAGAATCTTTTCTTGGATGGCTAATCATGTCTTGCCCGATCAGTGGAAATTTTCCTGATTCGAAGGATCTCTCATTAATGACACGCTACATTGTAGGAATATCACTTTTCAAACTAGATGCCTTTCTATCAATACACACACTCAGAGAAAAAAATCATATCAGCAACTATAAATTTGTGAACAAATAGTATCTTAACTATGCATTAATAAGTTGTAATAAAAACAATAAGTTACGCTATTAAAAATGTCATAAAATTCAATGTATTTTTAAGTAACACATTAAATTTAATGTATTGCACATTAAATTTAATGTATCTATAACTGAAAAGTATGTGCATGAAATTTAGTGCACTTTTGACAACATTAAATTTACATTAAATGTACATTAAATGTTTTTAAATTTGCTGCTTGAAATTTGTTTCCATTACATTACATTAAATTCTGAAGCCAATTTTTAACAGTGATATATGAACCATAAAAATACAGCGATATTAACTAAATTTTTTTTGAATAAAATTGTTGGATAAATAGACAAACAATAATGTAATTGTAGGTAAAGGAAAAACTGAACCGACTGAAATTCGAATTCGGGATTCGTCGTTTTCATTTCTAGTACTTAGGGTCCTGCATCACTGTTCCATTGCTATCATAGTTATTCTGTTCGTGAACTTAACCGACCATACGTAAACTGGAAGTAATTGTCATAACTTTATTTGTAGTAAAGTCTATATAAGTAAGTAATTATAGTTAAGATGCTATTTCTAACAACTATAAAACTAGTTGCACAAATATTGTTGCCGTGGTGATATGAACTGTTTTATAATTAATACAACTAAAACTTTAGTTGCAATAACTATAAAATAGTTTATTGAACTAAGTATATTAATTGTATGTATAAAACTAGTTGTCACTTATAGTTACCACCACTATGAATTTTCTCTGAGTAGATGCCTTCTATCAATACATAATTTCATTAGCGAAAGAAAATACTATTAGCAATCTTACAATCCTATTTCTAGAAATTCATACGGCTGTCACAAGATACATCACTGCACAGAAACACAATATTCTCATCTAATCTCTAACTTTTATGTCTATATTTATCAAAGTTTTATCTAAGTTTTCAATTTTTTATTCACTGTGTTTTCAATTTACTCTTCAAGTTCTACGCAGCATCATTGCGCGAGAAATATGCGAACGACGAAAGTATCTTGCGCACTGAATGGCGAAATCGGGACGGTTAGAACGAAGAAACCGCGGATTGATGACGATAATTTGATTGCGCGGTTGGCTCGCTCGGCGCACACACGAAGCCGATGCCGAGCAGTGCAACATCTTTCGCGTACTGCGGCCGAGAGAACAATTGACTGAGGCAACAACACCTGACACTGGCGTGTGGGCGACCCGTCCACGTGGATGGCAGAGTCAGCCCGTTCGCCAGGTGATGCGAAAAAGAGAGGGGAACCACACACCGGCGACGTCATCGTCGTAGGAGGACGTGGGAGACCGTCAAGGAAGACGTTGCCCTTCTTTATCTTTATCGGCATTAAACGTCCAGGTCAGCTTTTAGGAGAGGTTTGTATCTCGGTTCGGCGATTAATTTTCATATTTAATGTATAATAGTCATTTTATTATCATCATGAAGCACCTTGCTTGGAATTTATTTTTGTACAGATCGTTTGCTGAATATTGAGATAAGATTGTGTTTAACATCAGCAAAATAAGAGTTACATTTAACAATATATTGCTACATCCATAGCGAGAATGCTAACGATAATATTTACATAGAACCGTTTGAATACTGTAGCTATGCAATTCTTAGAGCGGAAGTACAGTCTTTTGAATAACGCATAATGCATAACGTATAAGGGGGATTTAACCCTAGATCGTCATTTTTGGTTACCTTTCACAACAGTCTGTGGAACAGTCACGCTATATCTCTGAACTGAAAGCATATTTCTTAGATCAAAATATGTGAAATCGATATCTCAGAGTAAGTGCAAGGACAGATAAATAAGAATCGAGTAAAAAATTTTTTTTAAGTAATTACAATTGTTTAAAGAAATGGTTTTGCAAAAATTCGCAAAAAATGGCTACTTTGAATTAAAAATCTCTGAATTTTTAAATTTAAATTTTAAGCAAAAAACGGTAGATTTAGTTGACCCTTTGGACTAATAAAAAAAATAGTATGATATAGACCGCTCCAAAAAGACCAATTATCGAAAGTATCAAAATCGACATTTTTGAAAAAAACAATAGATCATGATTTTAAAACAATCAGCAAAATTTTATTATTTGAACATAAAATGATGGATAAATTATTGTAATAAATAAATATAATTAAAGAGTACGGACCTCGAAGAGAATCCCAGAAGTTTCACAGTGTTTGCGCGCGTTAGTATACAAAAGGCGAAAGATTATTATAATGCACATAATAATGCATATAATTTACACTAAAATTATTATTTTTTATTTTTATAATTTTATTTACAATGCATTTACTTTTATACTATCTGGAATCCAGTCAATGTATATTAAAGAATAAAGTAGTATCCAAAACGCCTAAATAAACTTACGAGTTAACCACGCAGGGGTATCAGATCCTACTTTTTAACTTTCGTGTACTCTCACGTTGAGAATAATGTAAAAAATTGCTTTTGCAGATTTATCGTATCTATGAAAAATTAAAATTTTTTTTTAAACCTCAATCTAAGTTTTTAAATTATATCATAAAAAAGTTACAGCAATGTGAAAATTGCACTAGATACCTCGATATGGCGAGTTAGGGTTAACCAATCAGAGTCATCATTTCTAGAGAGAGAAATAAAGGATTCCGATTGATTGATTTTCTTATGCGTTATGCATTATGCAAAAGTCTATGCGCCTACTCTTAATGATATTCGGTATCGTTATAGTATTGTTGCGCAGATATTGTGGCAAATAAGTTATGCAACGACAATGTAATGATATCGAACTGTCGTTAAGAGTTACAGAGAATAGGCCTATTGGTTTGTATTTTAATGCTAAAATGTGGCAATTTTTATTTTATATTGTGTTGATAAATATGAAGACTTTGTGTGTGTATATTTATATGTGTCTCCAATATCAATAAAATAATAATCAAGTAGACGTATCGAAATCTGTGTAAAAAAACATGAACGCTCAATGTTTTTAAATTAAATCTAATAATTATAGCAAACTATTTGGCACATGTACAATAACAAATATAATAAATATATAGAAAAAAGAAAATTATTGTTTTAAAAATATCTTTATTTTTGAAATGATAAATATTGAAATGAGACTGTATAGCGTTGAACAGATATAATTTGCTTACATGAAGAAATTTTGTATAGTTTTTTTTTAAATATATATTTTCATTACTCAATACTAATTTTCATGAATTGAGGAGAAAAAATATCAAATAGAAAAATAACAATATCTTCAAACCAAAAATTAAGACTTTTTGATGTTATTATAATTAAAACAATTATATTGTCCTTTTTAGATAATTATTATATTTATTATAATTACTATATACTAATAAAAAATTATTTTGTAATAATATTTAATAATAAAAACTAAATTAATATTAGATTACATAATTTAGACTATTACATTATTAAAAAATAATTTTTGGTTGTAAATTAGTGTAATCAACAGCTTGAGCGTTACGTATACGACTATACGTACTGACTATAAGTACAAATAACTGATTGCTAAATGTATCAGCTGTGCCAGACTAAACAAATGATGAACAATGTAGTGCAATGCAACTGTGTATTTATAATGGCAAGAATGGATAACAGTACTAAAGCTGCGCGATGTAAATGTCTGTCAGAGTGTTTACGAGACAAAAATCCGTTGCCCGAATAAAGAATGAAAGAAAAAATGAGAAAGATGAAGAAGAAAATTAATTAAATTATATTGGTATAATAAGATAGCAACAATCTTTTCACAATCTCTGTGTTTACGAAGAAAAGTCAACAATAAATGTAAAAAGTATTAATTATTGTACTTTTATTTTAAAAAATTTCAATGAAAAATGCGAACAGCAATTTTTAAATAAAGATAAGAAGCACGTAAGCCCTTTTTGTTTCACAGAAATACAACAATTAAGATAATTAAAGTGTAATCATTGAGATAATCGAAGATATTACTTGTGCCACAAAATTATTTGTTACACGCGAAACAGTATAATATTAGTTATATTGCTATACGTAGAGAAATGGCACATATTGTGTGGGAAAACCAATTAATAATAATAGTATCAGCAATCCTATACGTGCAATATATGAAAAATATACGGTCCAATAAGCTCAATTTATTTGTTTCTCTTTAACAATAGGAATACGAGGAAGGATACATGCGAAACATGTTGTTTTCCTCGTCAGTAAAATTTATTTTACATTCCCTCAAATACCCGGAATTATCAAGACAAAGAGAATTTCAGAATTTTAAATCTACTCCAGTTCGAAATAGAGCGACATGCTGTCAGCCCGTGTTTCGCGATTTGTATAATTGTTTGAAAAAGTTTCGAAGCTATTTACCAAATCGGGATCTGCATTAGAGTTGAACCACGATCTAGGATCCCAAGACATATTCCATTTTGGAGATGTGGCCCTAGATTCGAACGTCGAGTCGTCTTCGTGCGACATTTTCCTTTGCGACGGATTTATAGAATACCAATTCGACGATGATTTCGACGATGATTTCGACGAGTAACTAGAGTCGTCACCCGACTTATATTTACATACGATCGCTCGCGACAAGCTTTGTCGTATTCGGGCACGCGAAGTTCGCATGAGCCAGCGGTTCTCAAATTGTATTCCGAGCGCGAATGCGACAGAAACGATTGCGTACAATTATATCGCGTGATCTTAATACTTAGACGAACTGTCTCATCCAAAGAAAAGTGTGAATGATTACTTTTTCAATTTATTTTATAATAAAAAAGTTTGATATTTGAATCAAATTTTTAACAATATTGATCAACGCGAGAAGTATGTTTTTTATCTAAAAAATATTTATTCTTACAATAATATATTATATATATGTAATAAAAAAATATACTATATATATACACAATTAAAAAAATGCTTCTTGCAATGAGCTTTTTAGTTAATGATTCTTTTAACCCCTTCACAGAACAAAGACATCTAAAAAAATCGATTTACTCTTTTATATGAAACTTGGTCCTACACTGAGAGAAAAAATTGTAGTGATGGCAACTATAAGGGGACAACCATACAAATTTTGTTAATAGAATTATAATATGCAGTTAAGTGAATTATATTATAGTTATTGCATCTAAGTTTATGGTTAAGAGAACTAATAAAAAATAGTTGAAATTACTATATTATATAGTATATTACAACTATTTTTTATTAGTTCTCTTAACCATTAACTTAGTTGCAATAACTATAATATAGTTCATTTAACTACATATTATAATTAACAAAATTTGTATGGTTGTCCCCTTACAGTTGCCACCACTACAATTTTTTCTCTCAGTGTATGATTTGTGAGGTTGCTGAATCTAATAAATATATCAGAATTTCATAATCCAAAATGACGGATCCAATATGGCGAATCAAAATTGTAAAATAATTAGATTTTTATAAAAATGAGTACTCCAAAATTGTTAAAGTTGTTGAATCAAAATATAGTAGCAGATTAAATTTTGTTGAAAAAACTTCGCTCGATATTCACACATATTTCACACATATTTTTAGCTTCTCACGACCTGTGTCAAATACCCTGTAAACTGTATTTTTACCTTAAATTATTTTGGATTGTTATTTCAGCCTGAAAGTGTATAAAATGTATAAATTTAATTTTTGGTATTCTAACATAAGAGTTTAATTCAGCAAGTTTGGAATCCCTAAAATACCAATTTCGACCTTTTCTTCAGTTCGCTATTTTAGATCCGTCATTTTGAATTTTGAAATTCTGATATCATATTCGAATTCAGCGACTTTGAAAATTTTAGGGGATGATTATTTTTATAAGTATCCAAATATTTTTTCAAATGTCGATCCGTCATATTGAATCCATTTGAAACCATTTGAATTTAAAAATTCTGATATCATTCAGATTAGCGATCTTGAAAAAACCTTCGGGTAAACATTTTTAAAAGAATCTTATTATTCTTCTAAATTTCGATCCGTCATGCGTCATATTGAATCTGTCATTTTAAATTTTGAAATTCTGATATTCGGATTCACCTCAAAAACTTTCATACTAAAATCGGAAATATAAGAATTTTTTTTCACACAATGGTTGTACGAAAATCTCGCCAGGCATTAAATGCCACTATTTGAAATCCGCGCCTATTTGCACTTGCTAATTTTGCAAAACAGTTTTCCTTAGTGACGTTTATGCGAGTAAGACTTGCACTCGATATTTCGGTACATATATTAATCGACGTGCAATATAAGGAATGCTCGCACATGTTTGCTGATGATCATTCTCATCGATTTAATGTATTGCCGATCGAAACGTAAATACTATCGCGTTATGTAATTTCCTGGGAAACTTATCTACATTCCATTTATGCAATCGATACATCGTGTGACGTGTGAGACCGTTTCCACGTGAACGCGAGCGCGAGCATAAGCAAGTAGGCACTAGTTTTATATAGGTAGGTCATTTTTTTTAAACACGATCATTAAATTCGATCAGATTTTTTTTAATATTAGCATTATGTTCGATAATTATTTATAAATTGTGTAAGCATCAATTATCAATAATTACTCCAACAAAGAATCATTTAATTATTATATCAATTAATTATTACAATGAATTATTTACGTGATATTTTAACTTGTGACAAAATATTCATGATAATTACAAAAAGACCTGTGAAATTGAGAGTCATAAAAACTTTCTTAATAATTTGCTAATTCTTAATAAATTGCTTTTTTTAAATGTATTTTTGCCTGCTGAATACTAATTTGTTGTTCACATTTAGCTGTCACGTCACAATTGTTAGAAAAATGGTATAAAAATCGTTTTCTGTCTCTTTAAGTATTTTTCTCAAAATTGTCACGCAAAATAGCAAAACAGCCAAATTTTGCCAATAGATTTGTGTTCAACAAAAAAAATATATTAAAAATAGCTAAAATTGTTAAAAAAGTTTTTATGACACTTGATTTCGCAGACTTGTGTTGACCGTTATTTATCACATCAAACTTTCTTTTTCACATGCAATTTCACAAACTTTTCGTGTTTAAAATTTCAAAACGTATTATAATAACAAAATTGATATCGATAATTCGAGGATGCAATTTCAATTTCTTGTAAAACTATTATAAATAAAGTCTTAATATATTTGTGATTAGGAGATTGATAAGAAAAAAATTCTTTATCGCGTTTAAAACTCTCAATTATATACGTTTATAATTATAATTAACTATTAAAATATAATTTCTTTTCACCTACGTATTACTACGTGAATTAAGTTACTTATTGAGCTATCAAAAAGATGATGACTTACCAACTAAATGAAAGATCGCTCCCTTGAAAGATCCGATGTCGTCATGAATTATAAAATCTTTCTCATGTGCCTGAAAAACCAGAAATAGTTGCTTAAAAAATTACATGGAGATTAGACAGCTGAATACTAGACAGTAATAATCCCACCTCGAAACACAATTTGCAATACTAAATCGATATTAAAATTCATGTAATTTAGACATTTTATTAGATTCCCATGTTCGAAGAATATTCCTTTATTATCCCTTTTTTGCTCTTTTTTTTCTCTCTTATTCCTTTCGCTTTTTTTACTATTTGAAAAAGATTTCGTAACCGAGTTGGTGAAACAATGATTGATTTACTTACATCCTGGTTTATCGTTAATTCATACTGGAGTGCTATTGTGAATTTTCGCCCAAGTAAAGTAATTCAAGTTCAGTATAATTTTTGTTACTAAAATTATGATAAATAGCTTAAAATAATATTTATACATTTAATAAGATTTTATTTAAATTAAAATAGAGTTAAATCAGTTATTCTAACATCCTGCAAAGTAGTAAAGTGTAGCAAAATTCTTAATTTTGTGGGTCAATTTTTATTTAGAGAAATGTTAATATAAGATAAATATAAGTAGCAATCTAGAGTTAAAAAAGGAAGTCACACTTATAGTTGGTAAAATAATTGATGATTTATTTAAAAATTCCTAGTCTATCATTAATTAACCCTTACTATTATAGATGAATTTTTTTACCCAAGTGCAAATTCAAGTCGAACACAATATTTGTAATTAAACTTTTGATAGCTTAAAATAGATTTAACATTTAATAAGACTTTATTTACATTAAAATAATGTTAATTAAATCAATTATTCTCATACATTGTAAACTAGAAAAAAATTTTTTTTTAAACAAAGAAGTGTTAATGTATGAAAAATATGAATAGCACTCTAATTTATGCCGAGAGTTTGGTAAAATAATTGTTGATTTACTTAAATCGCTAATCTATCATTAATTAACCCCAAATGCAACTATGGATGAATTTTAACTTAAGAGTTCAGCGCAAATCTATTATTAAACTTTTGATAGCTTAAGATAGATTTAACATAATAAGACATTTACATTAAAATAGTGTAAATTAAGTGAGTTAATCTCTGATTTAATTAACACTATTTTTTTTTAATGTATAAAAATTTTTAAGTAAAAAAAGTTCTTAATATTGTAAATAAATTTTTATGTAGGGAAAAATTAATGTAAGAGAAATATGAGTAGCACTCTGAATTAAAGGAAAATTTATACCAAAAGTTGATTAATTAATTATTGATTTACTTAAATCTCTAGTCTATTGTTAATTGTCTAAAGTGTTGTGGATTTTCAGCCAAGTGCAGATTCAAGTACAGCACAATATTTGTTATTAAACTTTTGATAGTTTAATCTAAATTTAACATTTAATAAAATTTCACTTATATTAAAATAGTGTCAGTTAGGTTAGTTAATCCAACATCTTGCAACATAGAAAAAACATTTAAAAATTTTTAATTTTGTGGATGAATTTTTACTTACAGAAATATCAATGTAAAAAAAATATAAGCAGCACTCCAGAGTTAAAGAATTCACACCGAGAGTTGGTAAAATAATTATTGATTTACTTAAATCCCTAGTCTATCTTTAATTAAGTAACATCCAGTAACGCAATACCTAAATAATACACCTCGATCTCACATGATCAATTTTCGATCAGAAATGACAGTGTATGGAAAACTGTCATTGTTTCCTGTCACCCCAACGACGCAGTCATTTACAATCCGTTTCTTATCTGACAATGAATACGCGAAGCGCGTTCGCGAAGGATAAAGATGCGTTTGCGTAGAATGACGCAAGTACGCGAGCCCTTGATTCATCACGGCGCCCAGTTGGGAGACACAAAGGATTAACGTCGTAGGAACGGCTAACCCGAGTCCTAACCTCACCTGGAGCGGAGGGATTCCCCTGGGGAGTGTGTAAACCGTTCTCACCAGCCGGCGTCGAGCCGCGTCGCGCGTTACATAAGTGAGCCACGATTCCCGCGATTACATGTTTTTCACTGATGTCGCAAGGCCGCGACGGCGTCGACGGAAGAAGACGGCAACGGCGACGCGCCCCACGATAACAAAGGAAAGTCTCACACCACACCGTGTGCTCCTCCAGACTCCTCTCCGCCGCTGCTTCATACACGTCTTTCTTTCTCGCCGCGCCGTTAGTGCCGCCGTTATCCGTTAGGCGGCGCGGTTGTTTACGATCAGCTGATTGTCCCGCGCACGTGCGCCACACTTTTCTTTGCACTTTAAACTTACATGTGTGTATCTAATAAACATACAGATTTCGAAAGTAACATCGATAGATCCGTATTCGGGCTTTCGTTATCAGTAGCTCATTGCAGATAAGAACAGCGGATTCTGTATTCTCTTAATCAAGCCGTACCTGCATCGTCCTGTTTTCTTCTCTCTTCTTGTAAAGCGTATGTATACCCTCTTATTTTGTTGTAGATACTAAATATTAAATTTAAAAAATTTGTAAAATTGCACGTCTATAAATTTCTTTAGCCTTTTCTCTCTTTTTCTTTTCGAAGTGCTGGAATGTAATTTACTTTGTAGGAACAAAGCGCGGTGATTACAAGAAATGTGTTTTATTGGTTGGATTTAACCTCCTGAAGCATATTCGAGTTTTTACATCGGTGAAGAAAGAAACAGGCATTTTGTAGCTTCTTTCAACTTAAAAATTTAGCATTGCTGTAATCATGTCGACGACATTGGCATTACCGCAGAAGAAGTATTATAGACAACGTGCTCATTCAAATCCCATAGCTGATCACTGCATTGAATAGTAAGTTACTTTTTTAATTTTTTCAAAATTATGATAAAGTTTTCATTTGTCTTACTGTTTGTTATTTTCACATTGTAGTCCGATAAAACCTGAGTTAATGGATTGGAGCACTTTGTATCCGCAGCACTTTCGGAGTAACACTGAGCAAACGCCAGAAGTGCAGAAACATGTGGAATTTGCAGACGTTGGTTGTGGCTACGGAGGGCTACTGGGTAACATCTCTTTTTCTAGACATATTACTGAAAAAATCAATGTAATCGACAAATTAATCCTCAGTTACTCTGTCCCCGATGTTTCCCGATAATCTGATACTTGGCATGGAAATCAGAGTAAAAGTATCGGACTACGTTATGGATCGTATTGCGGCCCTACGGTCGCAAAATCCCGGTCGATACCAGAACATTGCCTGCCTGAGAACAAACGCCATGAAATATTTGCCGAATTATTTTTACAAAGGACAGGTAAATGAAAAATCTCGATTGTCTGTTACATATAAAAGGGTATAAAATAATCTCAGTGCATAATTAATTCGCATATTTAATTTGTGTAGCTAAAGAAGATGTTTTTCCTGTATCCAGATCCACATTTCAAAAAGTCGAAGCATAAATGGAGGATAATTAACAAGTCTCTGTTAGCGGAATACGCTTATGTTCTAGCCGAAGGAGTAAGTATCACTTAGTTTTTTATATTAAGTACTGTTTATATCATTGCAACTTAACTTTAAATTTGGTTTAATTTATTTTCTATTTTCCTAGTTTTAAAAATTAAAAAAAAGAAAAAACAAGAGTTAAATCGAGTTTAAAGTTATGCTACATTGATGCAAACTGGCCTAAGAAGGTTCTACTTTGTTGGTTCCAGAAAAGTCCTATTTTAAGAATTTTTTTTATTGAGAAGTATTGGTGCAATAAGATGTAACTTTTATAGAAATATTTAATTTTTGTAGATTATTGTGGTATTTTTTTGGAGGTGCAAATAGTTCGAAATAATTGGAATTGAATCGTATCACAGTGAATTTGATTCAATTCGTTTTCGAATCTGAAAGGTTCGAATTTAAATATTTCGAAAATTCCGAATTATTTATGATTTGAATTGGATTTTATGTATATTTTCCGCGAGTTTAGTCTTGTATTAGCGCGTACTAATTCTGGTATTTGATTGTTTGTTGATTTCTAAAATTCTTCTAAATCGTTTCTAAATCTTATATTTAAAAATTTGTATGCACGATAGAGTAGGATTTCTGAAACTTATGTGAATTGAGATTTTTTAAAACTCCAAATATGCGCGACTTGTTTAATTTTAGGAAATATGAAAAAGCAGAGGGGAGAGTAAATTAAATTAATCATCACTCTTTACTTCTCATACTTTTTAACTTTTATTAAATATCTATAAATTTAAATTTTTATTTTATAAATCTTCTTAAACATGATGAGATATGAAAGTGAGGAATGTGTTTATTTCTTTCTTGTGTTGATAACAGTTCATATCATTTTCATGTATAGGGAATTTCATAATTGTAGTTTAGTTCAAACTTGGTTTCGATTTCTATTTCATCATTGAAAAATTTTTCATGCCCGACCAAAAATCGGTTTACGTTTTATTAGTGGCCAACATTTTGGGAATCCCTGCGATAGATAATTGTTTTCGTAAGTTTGTTTCAACATAGATTTGTATCATAATTTTATAGAATTTAGAGTAAAATTTGAAATTGCTTTATTATATTTTCTAATAAAGCGCATTAAAGTATCACTTTGATAGTAACTTTATAATTTGTACGGTATGTATTCATTGCTCATTTATTAGTATAATACCCTTACTTATTACTTTATACTTTTACTTATTATTTATAAGTTGTAAGCTGTATGTTTAGAAATTTGATTTGATTCGATTTGACTTTATAAATGCTTGATTCGCGGACCTCTAGTATTTTATTACCACAAGCTAATCAGTATTAACAGCGTTACTGAGGAGTTGTAATCCTCTGTGAAAATTATTGATAGTCACTAATTAATTCAAAATATAAAAACAAAAAATTTCTTAATCTGTAGAAGTTCATGCATTATTTGAATTACAATCAATATTAAAAACTGAAAATTAATAAAATGATGGCTTATCAAAGATTAAAATAACATTAAATAAGATTAAAATAATTTTGGGATGTTGTGTGACTCTGTGTAGGAGAGATGGATTCTAAGGGACAGTCGCGAGTTTGAACATTCGTATATACGGATTTTTAAGTTCGTAATTTTCAGCGGGAGTCACATAGGAACTTTTTAGATTAGGTGTACAGGGATATAACATAGTCCCACCCGTTTTTATTACTATACATATATGTATATAGTAATACTACTATACTAGTAATACTACTATATATATAAATATTCCATACACATACCAATAATACTTGTTTTATCATTATCAGGATTTCTTCTATATATGTATAGAAGTGTTCTTTTTACTTGTTGATAATTGCTTTTCTGAAGCTGAAATAGTCCAAACATAATAAGTTTTAAAAAAATTCTCTAAAAAATTCTTGAAAACAGGTCTCTTTTTATTCGACAAAGTAGAATATCCCTTTAATTCTAGGAATTATTTTTTTTAATTATTGTTACATAGGCTATTGTATATACTGTAACAGACGTGGCGGATCTACATAAATGGATAGTTGAACATTTTCAAGAGCATTCATTGTTTGAAGAAGTTGCCAAGCAAGATTTGGTACATATAGTTGTTTATTTCTTGTTTTCTTTACATGATGGTGAAACTTACAAATTTTGTTAACACAGGCAGCGGATCCTATAGTAGAAAAATTATATGAAAGCACTGAAGAAGGTAAGAAAGTCACCAGAAACAAAGGAGATAAATTTCTGGCCGTGTTTAGGAGGGTTGCGGATCCTTATATTGCAACGAATAGCTAACAGTGGCAATTATATATCTCCGTAATTACTCGGCGAAGGATATTCTGGCTGAGGGTACTAATTTTAGTACCGCGGGAAGAGATTTATCTTGATATAGCAACTTCGTTTCTAAAATAGATTGCGAGAAATAAAATTGACTATTTTTTGAAAATAAAATATATTTCATAATACCTCGTCTAATTGTCTTTCTCCTGCTGACGCTAGGTATCATATTTAAATAGTCCGTATGTCTGATGTCCATATGTTGAACTAAATGTGCGGTCTTCAATGCAAATTCTTCATGCATTATGATGAATAACATCTGTAAAATAATGCCGCTCGACAATTAATCAAAATTGAAAAACAATGAGAGAGTATTGTCAATTAAGATTGTGTTTTCCAATTTAAGCTTTATTTTAAAATAAGATTTGTAATAGATTAGGAATCGACATAGCAAATAAATTACAGTTTTTTATTACAAGATATTGAATAGTGAACGCAAAGAATCTATAATATTGTCAAAAAATTTTAATTCTGATACTATTACGTTTTTCTCATTAAACTAAAAATTAATATATAATAATTTTTAATAATGTTTATATTTTCAAAGACTGTTTTAAAGAAAAATATACTTTTCATAATAATTTGAATTAAAGAAAAAGATTTTATTATTATACGGTTTCACTACTATAATGCCTATTTCTACGCAGATTAACTTTAATCTCAGTTTATCTTACTCTTTATCTTTCTTTAGTTCTAAAAATTGGAAGAAGATAAAGAGTAAATTAAACTGAAATCAAAGTTAATCTGTGTTAGTAGAAATAGGCATAAGCTCGTTTATGCCTATTATTAGTTAATTTTATTATTTTTTAAACCATAATGATTAATATTATTTTATTTACTAATATAAAAAGAATATCTTTTTGCATAAAGTTATATAAATATATTTCAGTATTACATATTAGTCATTTAAAAAATTTTTGCCAGTTTATTTCATTGGATAAAGTCTGGGTCAATAAAAACCGGAATTTACCACGGTTTTTTCTACCCACTGGACTTTTCCAGCAAACTTTGTTCTTCTAATAAATATCGAATCAGAAATAAGATCCTACCTCTTCAAGTATAAGATTAATCAATGCTCGCGGCGGTGAAATGTACGATCTTTGTATCAATCTATTTCTTTCGTACAAACTCATCCTGAATTGCGAGTAAAATAAATTCGATTCTTCCTGAAAAATATCTTGCATTATGTCTTTGAATAATTTACTGTTGACTATTTCCCTAAAATGAAGTTGATCAAATTATTAAGAATGTTTATTTCATAAATAAATATAGACTTATCTTGATTGTTATTAAAATATGAAAATTAAATATATAGTACCACAGTAGACCCTCTATAATAAACGAAGACCGACTAATATCTTCTTTTTCGAATGTCATTCTCTCATTTTCCTCGATACATATACCCTGTAGCGGTGCACTTGTTAATTCTTTCATTAGATTAACTTTCAGAAATTTATCTTCTACGCTATATACAGAACATCGAATCATTACGGCTTTATAAAATGGCTGAGGTTTTTCCAACATTTTCACCTCTAATTGCTAGAGACAAAAGAATATGAATTTAAAAATTTAAAGGAAAACATTAATTTTTACATTAAAAAACAAGGTTATTCTATTATAGTAGAAACATGAAATTTTGATGAACTGGTTTCATTAATTTTTATGAAATTTTAATATAGGTACTATGAAAGTTTAATTATATTGTTACGCTCGCGTGGCACTTTAACACTTTCTCACGGCACTACGCTCGCTCGTGGCACTCGTGCAAATAAAAAGACTATTAAGAACATCGATTTTAATGAGAGAATATTACAATAGGGGAGACCAGAGCTATTCGTTAGGTGGGGTAATTCGTAAAAATGGAAATATCTTTGTAT
>QKQZ01014274.1:0-19203 GCA_003595255.1 Solenopsis fugax
TTACAGTATTTAAAGTAAATTTTTAACATATACCCATACAAAGATATTTCCACTTTTACGAATAACCTCCCCTAATGAATAGCCTCTCTCTCCCCTATTTTATATTCAAAGAGAAGCAAGTAAATTTATTATGCGTTTTATAAACTCTCTAAATCGGCATTTTACTAATTTTAGTGCTATTTATTACTCAATATTAATTAATTAAATTAATTAATGATACACTGTCTTTTTAGTGATAATGCACTGATTATCGAATAGTGAGAGTATCCCCTTTTTAATCGGAATCACTGAAAGACAGTAAATACACGTAGAAAAATACTATCAAAAAAAGCGATTACTTTTTTTCTAGCAAGTAACAGCAATTTTGAACAAAGAATATTTTCTTGATAAATGTCTTAAGATACATTCATCATAAATTGTAGAAAAACTCATTATACATTAAAAGAAAAAGAATTTATATACTCTTTCGAAGAATATTATAAAATTGTATCGAAGAAAATCAAAATAATAAATCAATTTTTGTTTTAATTTAATATTCTTGAATGAAATATTAAATTATTAGAATTCGGAATATATTTTGAATAAATTTGATGCTTATGATTTATGATAGCTTTGTGAATATATGAATATGTGAACTTATGAAATAAATATTATCTACTTATATAATTCTCAAGTATATATATTTTTCTATGTACACAGAAATTTATTTTAGGAAAATATTCTTTGTAAACATTATTTATAAAAAGAAAACTAAAAATTGAGTAATTACTTTTCTTAACATGAAAATAATATTTTTCTGCATATACTCATTCATAATAAGTTAAAAATATAACACTGCAAATCAGCGAAATAATTGATTTCGATTCAGAGAGATAGACAAAATACAAGAGTTTGGAATAAAAAGATCTAATTCTTTAGAAAGAGGAGATTTTAGAGCTTTTAATGAAAATAAAGAGAGATATTAATTTCAGATATTAACATTCAAATTAAGAAGCAGTTAAACATTACACTGAAAAAACAGTTTGTTAATAGCTATCAAATGTTAAATGAAATAATATCAATTAAATATAATATTTTACTAAATAAATTTTGATTATATTAACCGAATATTTAATTAATATTATTTCACTCAACATTTAGTAACTACTATCAAACTTTTTTTCACCATACATACGAAACTTTATTCTACCGAAATTTTCATCGAACTGTCTGAATAATTTTGAACGTAATTAAGTTTACTTTTGAAGTGTATCTTGGGTTGCCATCTGGGTCTGTTAGTGTTCCACCATAATGGGCAGGTAATTGATCCTTTGGTATGAGTTCGAGAATTGTTGGTTTCCATTTCGCTGGGTCAGCTTTGATGATTTGCATTTTCGATAGTGTATAGTCGTCCATGAATTTCTTGATAATGGAAAAAGCAAAAGCGAATACTCTTGGGGCTGTAACAATGCATACGAAATAGCTCGTCTTTTATTTCTAAAAAATTTCCGAAATAGCCTATTGTAAATTTTGCTAACTTACAATAGGCTTTTCTATAAAATTTTATCCATTAACATTTTTTTCTCTTGTCATACTGATTGTGAATGATGACAAGTGATTGATGATCGACTTCAGATCTTTTATTTCAACTATATAAAGAGAAACGAAATCATAAAATAGATCATATTTGTCAACTATGTACAGAGAAACGGAATCGTAAAATATATCATATTTGTAACTAAGCGAATTTTGTTCGCATAACTTAATTATTATGCTATGATTCATTGATGGTCCATATAGCCTGGATAAAAAATTTATGTTAAGCGGTCGTAGCATGTGAAACATATAAAATATATTTTATGTTTGTATAATTTTTTTTTACTTCATAAGCAGTTCTTTTAAGGCAGACAAAGAGTGTCCACATCTATTTTGTTGCAAGTTCCAACGTGTAACAAGTGGACTACTATGATTTGTTCCCTCCGATTTCGATGAATTTGATATATTTTATGATATTACTCTCTCACGCCAATTAAGAGTAAAGCTATTTGATGCAACACCCAAGTTCATGAGAAGAATGAATTTAAAGTTTCCCTGTTCGTTATGTATCAATTTGTTAATATATTTTCAGCTAACAATCGTTAGGGAAAACTTTCAATTCATTTTTCTCGTGAATGCTTGAGTATTGCATTGAGTGGCTTTACCTTTGATTAATGGGACAGTAATACTATAAAATAAATAAAATTCATTAAAATAAGAAGGAACAAATCCTTGTAAATAAAATGTTATTGTTATATTTTGTAAACTTACCGTTGATCATAAAGCACATCTTTAGAATTTCGGGATAATTTGCCTCGTACATTTGAATGAAAGTAATGACCATTTCACCAGCTGCAACAGGGTACACATCGATTAAACAATAATAGATAGGAATACGGCAGTGTCGTAAAAAAAAGCGAAACTTATTGAATCCTAAGTTCAATTGTATATATTTTTTTACCTGGTTTCCACAAATACTGCTTAAGATTAAAATCTTCCATATCAAAGATAACAGTCACTTGATTGGCGATCTGTCCATGTTTCTTGGATTGTTCCCTGGCTAGACTTAAATAATCATCTAATAATTTTATCATAATTTTGACGAATTCCTTCTGCGATATTACGTGCAATGCTCCGTACATGTCCATACCGGCAAATGGTACAATGATCACTGCAAAAATAGCATATAATTATATTACATATATACATAATTAAATTTTTAACATATAAATTCAATTGCACGCGATATATGTATAATATATGTGTAATAAAATAATTCTTTTAATTAGGAAATTATGAGTCGAATCTTAACATGACATTTTGCACCATGAGAGAGAGAGAGAGAGAGAGAGAGAGAGAGAGAGAGAGAGAGAGAGAGGAAGAGCAGGAAAATCGAAAGAATTAATTAAAAACAACATTACTTCGAAATAGTATAAAATCGCGGTCATGGTCTTCACATGCTGTGTATGTTTCTTGGGAAAGAAAAGTACTCCTGAAAGTTAGATAAAGACCTTGACCGGATTCTTTACCAAAATATTGAAACCATTTCAGGCCCCACGATATGTTAAATTTATTGATGTGTTGAATGAAGCAGAAATATTCTTAATAAAAAGGATATACACTCTGTAATATCATTATTTTTTTAAGGAAAATTAAAGATATTAGTACTTGGATTTTTTGGAACAATAGTTTTTATTAATATACGTACCACTCTTGAGTTTCTATAAAAAATTAAACGTGTGGTGTAACGGTTTTTTCTTATAGTTTATTGTTACGTTGAACGAAGTAGAAACATTTTTAGAAAGGATTTGTTTCTATTGCCATATCTAAGTTTGTGTGCTTCCATTATGATTTTGATAGCGTTAAGTTTATGAATAGAATGTTTATTTTATATAATAATACTCTTTTGATGCCTCTTTTGGTTATTGTTATTCTCGGATTTCTCTTTTACAATATTTGTAATATTTTAAATAATTAAACCTCTGTTTCTCATTTAATACGTCCGTTTTTTTACAATATTTTTTACAATAGATATCGACAAATATACCGTTTCAATACGAAGTTATAAATATTATAATGTAAAGCAATTTATAGATTTACCATTTGAAGATCAATACTCGTATCATACAAAAGTATACAAAAAAGACTTTACCTGGTGCCCCATCTTTGTCGAACCCGCTTAATCCGTGAGGAAGATAAGGTTTTATTTGTTCAGGAATATCCCAATTAGATAAATTATCGGCATCCCAAGTTTTCCTCCATAGCACCGACTGCAAATAATAATTTTTTGTAAACATTTTTTGTATATCGGCATATCATTATTGCAGAAATAATGCTTCGCGTCGTAATAAAAATTATCATATGTTTTTGATATGCATTTTTGATTACTACATTATGCTCACAAACATGTGTCATGTTATATCTTTAATATTCGTGTTATTTTATAAAGAAAATATTTGTAATATGCCTATACTCTTTATTTTTATTCTGATCAAATTTTAATAAATTTTATTAGGATATTTTTTTACTTCCCTTGTTTTTTGCGCGACAGTGTAAAATAAAAAAAAATTGTATACAGTATAAATGCAATGTAACGTTTACATTACGATATAAAATATTTCCGTATGAAATCTTTTTCTTCATAAAAATAACGTATTCATTTTGCTGTGAAAGTTAAATTTCTCTTGTGAAAAACGATAATAGGCTAATCAAATATATCAACTAATTATTCGAAAAAGATAATATATAGCAGAAAGTGTATTACGTTGCATTTTAAATAAATTAGCGATATTAATAAAAAAAATAAAACTTTATAATATTATTAAAGTATGTCAAAATATTTAGCTTATCATAACTTAAATAAGCTAAAAACATATTTGAATTTAACATGAAATTATATTATATTAATATAATATGGTGTAAAAATTATTATTGAATTTAGTATAAAAAATATCACATGGGGTTCACTCAAATATTACACTTGTGAAACTGAATTCAATGTGAAAACGGTAACTTAAAATGATTTCACTGCTCTGTGCAATAAATAAACTGTTTTATTTTATCGTTTCGCGCATGCAATATATCTTTTCAAAATAATACAGCTTGTAGGTTTATGTGTTACGGTATAACACGTGCCGTTGGAATAACTTCAGTCGGTGCAGGATGCTGACAGTGAAAGAAATATTTCTCACAATTTACAGTTAACGATTTCAGGAATAGAAAGTGAAAAAGGGTAATTTCCTGAAGAAATTACTTCAAAAGATACTTAGCCGTTATAGATCCCCGGTTTTCAATCATCGTGAAACTTTTCGACACGAGAATACGGACGAAATGGTGACTTCGTCGACGTGCTTTGGAGAATCAGCACATTACTTTCGACTGGTAAAATGGCACGTACAGAGAACAACTTTCTATTTCATATAAAACATCTTCGAGAACAAAAAAAAGCGGAACTCTTGTCGGCAAATCATAATCCTCACTATCCGATACAAACCAGGAAGGGCACTTTCTTTAATTTATTCATGTGAGAATTAACTGTGATTACTTTGAATGACGTTAGCGAATTATTCGATCCTTATATAAGAAAAGATAGTTAAATTATCATCTTTTCATTTATAAATTGTCTTGCAAAGCATTAAATATAAAATATATAAATAAGAAATTTTATTATTGTTTAATAAAAAGATGTTTATAAAAGAAATTTTTAATTTGCATTTATCTATCATCGTTATTTTATGATGTTCTGAAGATGATCCGTCTTGACGTTCTTGATTCGCAAGTAATGTGCTGATTTAATTTTAATCAATAGAACTCACTCGCGAAAACGAATGAAGATTTCTTATCGAGATACAACAAAAGAATTCTCAAGGTGCAGCGAGCTGTGACACGACTCGCTAAGTTTACGCCTGCCGCGTTAATATTTAATGACTCGCGAGTAATTCACGTGGCAGAGAAATTTAAAAGGCCGGTGACCATATCCGGAACTTGTTTCACCAGACTTTCTCAATTGGATTCGCCTGCGTTTTGTGTAATGTGAATAGTAAGCCTAATCTGAAGGAACGGTCAAAAGAGGTTGAATACATAACCGGCGCCAAGGACCGTGTAAAATACATGCACATTTATCATATAAATGAAATATGAGAATATAGGACTGTAAGATTGCGATATCTTAAATCAGTTTCTTGCACGATTACTTACATCTCTCAGCATTTTTTCCGCTGCGGTGGGATCCCATTTTCTCGCTAGAAAAGAACAGAAATATGAATTTATTTTAGCTTACATTACATACACATACGCAATATATGATATTTTATAATATATTTATGAGAACTCTCACTTTGGATTGTGAGTGAAAAAAGTATTGCTCTATATCTACAATATTTAGTAAATTTGTTAAAAGCATCAATATTTAAACAAGAATGCGATTATATTATTTGGAGCGAAAATATCATGTAATTTACAAGTATATAGCAAATAAAATATAATATTATATAATTATAAAGTAGAACTAGCTCCACAACAACTAAATCAAATAAATCAAATAAATATAATCGCCGATGTATACCTCCACGATTATTAGAGCGTGAAACGAAAATGAAACAAGTTTTCCACATAAATTATTATGTTTGCACATAAATTATAACTAAATATATTAGAAAGTGTACCGACGTTTCGATTCTGAATCTTGATTCTCTTCAGAGTAACAGTATAATCAGAATATATTATATTGAATGTTTAACGATATAACAACTATAATCGCTCTTCATAGATGTCTAGAAAGATGTATGTAGGTCGATAGATATGGTCAAAGTAACTAGGAAACTATCTTTAAATCTTAAAACAAAATATTAAATCATCTATTAAATAAAAACCGATCAATAATATTATTCAATTTACACTGCATTGAAATAGAGATCGCATTGGCACTTATATTTGTTTGATTTATTTGATTCAGTCTCTATTCCACTCTATTACATTGTTCATTGGCGACATGTGAGTTTTACAGCAGTTTGCGTGACTTACAGTTCTGAAAATAACTACAATAACCGGAAACTGATAATTTTGAGTTTTCGTAGTTCTGTTTCAAAACAGTTGAAATAACTGTGTTAAAAAACTGTTTCTTAACACACATACACATATACAAAAGTAGGAAACAATAGACGGCACGAATAATTAATTTCTACGTGAATATTTCTTACGATGCGCATGACTGCACTATGTACACATAATACAGGACATTTATTGAAATCACGGGGCATATCTTCTTATAATAGAGTATTAATTAGTTATCAGGGGTGGAAGGGGGAGGGAACTATACCTCTCAACCATCGAAGCAGAAAATAATCATCATGTTGCGGCTGTAAGATATCTTGCACGGACCGCCGGAACTGCAAGAAAGAGAAGAAAAGAAAATATAGACTTATTTTATATATTATATAATATTGTTATTGCTGAAACGCGCGTTCGTTCGCACAATTCTACGATATGTGAGATTCGGTTATTATACTTTCATTGATTGATATGAGTCACGAAGAACAAAATTACTTTATAAAAATATATGATGTGTATATGTGCATGCGTGCATGTATGTTTGTGCGTAATGTATTTACACAATCGAGTTATACATTTTTCCAGAAGCAGCGGCACATTATTTGCTTTGCGTCACCGCAAAATTTTTCTTGCATACAATTCCTAATTACAATTTACAGGAAACATGCCATTGCTTTGATGATGTATAAATACGCGAGGAAGTGAAACTTCCTTGTTGACTTCTGTAATTATCGATGCTGTCTCTAAGAGAAAGAGAGAAAAGTCTGTATTAACATATTATTTTATTATTAAACCGAATCCTAATCGTATTACTTTCACTCAAAATTATAGAAAAATCACGAGTAGCGCAGAATTTGGTGATAATGTTAATATGTGCATATTGTATACATTATTCATTTTTCAAGAATATCATTTTTTTTAAAGAAGTCTGCAATTTTTATCAAATGACAGTGTGCGATAACAAATTGACACGTTAAAATTTTTCAAAACAATTAAGGGGATATTCTAATGTAGAGCGCAAAAAGTGTCCTATGCTTAGGAATTTTTTTAAAGAAAACTGCTGCACATATCTTAGTATGCTTTTACATTTGTACATGTTTAGTAAATATCTACAAATTTTTACATGGCTATATTTGTTAGCTTTATGCTATTTAAATATAAAAACACATTTTTTACACAACTAGAATTATTACGATATCTATAAATTAACTATCTTTTTATACATGTTAAATTCAATCAATTTTGTTAAAAAATCGATATTTGTTTTTTAAAACTATCATTTTAATAATTTGAAATATATTTTTCAATTATACTAGTCTTAGTTCGTGCGATAAACATGTATTTTTCATATACTTACGCAAACGTCGATAGCTTCATGTAGCTTCTAAGAAATCATTTAACTTGTGTTTATTTTTAAAGTTACGTAATATAAGAACTAATAAATATTTAGCCATACAAAAATTTGTAGATATTTACTAAATATATATGAAAAAATGTGTAAAGGCGTAGAAAAAATACATGCAGCAGTAAAAAAATGTCCTCCTTTAAAAAAATGTCAAAAAGCAAATTTTTTCATGCTTTAGACTAGAAAAAAATACCTCCTTAAAGGTAGCATAATGATATAATTTTGATCGAGGATATAATTATTAAATAATTATACGTAAATTTCTACGTATGCAGTCTGATTTGTTTTTCACAATTCAGCTGATATACAGAGTAAAGAAAAAGTATAGAACTGGTAAAATATCTCGAAATCAAGGCATTTGACAAAACAAATGTATCAAATGAAAGTTGTTTCAAGGTATGAAGGGGGATAAATAATGATATAAAATCAATTTTTGGACAATCGATTTTTTTCAAGATTATCTGCTTTTTTTTAATGGAATGATATGATTTTTTACATAATATAATTCCTCTAATTATATACAAAAGTATTAAGGTAAAGTTTTCGAAAAATTAATAGTTTGCAAGATATTTTATATTACATACCAAAATGTGGTATTATAAAGTAATATTATAAAATATCTTGTAAACTATTGATCTTTCGATAAATCTACTTCAATATCATTCATTTTATGCGTAGAACAATTAGAGCAATTATATTATGTAAAAATAATTACTTAATTCCAAATGGAGATAATTTTTATATGATCTTGAAAAAATTACATTTTTTTCAAATATTGATTTTACTATTATTCCCTAATAGAAATTGAACCTTATGTTTGTTTAATCATGAGATAGAAAAATTGTCTTACATGGCTAATAATATAACGTTCACTTCTTATATCCATTTCAAATTATTTACATCTTTTTATTGTATTTTGTTAGTTATTCAGTATACAAAGATCGTATTCTGATATACACTATTATTGAAAATAGTTCACATTATGTATATTATCGAGTTTCAGTCACTAAACACATTTGCTAACTAATCCAATTGCTAGTGGCTAAACAGTAGCTAGATTATATTTTTTACGTTATCTGCTATCATTTTTTTGCGTGTGACAGCAGTTACATCACAAAAACTGATAATGAACATGCAGTCAGTAACTAACTAATGATGAGTTAAAAAACTTAATTTAATCAGTACTAACCAGCCATTAGGCTCTGAATCAAATCAACTAGATTTATTTCCAATTAATTAGGAGACTTTTAATTAGGGTGTAAAAATTATCTTAGATTATGTATATACAAATAATGAAGTGACTTTTCTCAGGTAAAATGGGGAACTTTATCGATTATTTTAAAATTAAAAATTTAAATTATTTCGCGAAACAACCTATTATATGTTGCACGATGTAACCGGTGAAATGTGGTATTGGCGATACAGTGGAAATTTTTGCTGAGTCTTGCGTAATAAAAAGATTATTACGGCACTGATCTCATTTCTTAATTAGCAAAAACAGTAAAAGTTTACAGCCATGAGCGAAAGATTCGGAATTGATCATATTTCTCCATGTTATTGGCTAGCAAGTAAACCAGTTTTTCTAAAGAAATCTGACCTTATTTATAATTCATCTGTAATTCGGATGAATCTTTTTTCTATATATGTGTATAACATATGGTACTTATAGACGTGTATATGTGTATGTAACGATAGAAAAGTGTGTTTGTATGTGTATGTATGTCAGTTAAAATGAATGATATTATTTTATAGATGGTTGATCGTGTAAGGTGTAAGGAACGAAAAATTCTATCTTTCTCGTCAGTTTAGGCCACGGTGCGTCAAGCGTGAAAATAGAAAATGCAAATAAGAAGAAAACAGAAATTTTAATCGGATTTTAGAGTCGCTCTCAATGTAGCCATTTTCGCTGTTTTTGTTTTTTTGTTTAATTGTAAGCAATCTAAAAAAATAAAAGCTTTTAAAGATGTGTCAAAATATTACCAAAAATTTCATAGGTTGTTCTATTATTACGTTTAGATATCCATGTAAAATTTGAACATAATTCTGTTATTGATTTAAAAGTTATTTATTTTTTGGTTGGTTTCTTTTTTATTTTTTTTTTTCATGATGTTAATTACATCCGTACATTTAGGAAAGTTCATTGAATACTCAATAAAGATCACACATATTTAATCTCCATCATGACCAAACTACAATAGAAACTCATGTATCAATGTATATTTATAGATCGATAATAATTACAACATAGTAAGAACGTAATATCTTTTCTTCAAAATTTTCATTGTCCTTATTGAGAATAAGTTCCATGAAGTGAAAATGGAAATAGAAAACGAAGATTTATCGTAAAAAATACCTTCTTAAAAGTAAATTATTCGAAAATAAGTAATCGCGCACCTGTTTGGAAAAAAGATCATCACGAATAATTATAAAATATTGCATTATTTACTACAAGTTTGTAAAAAGTATCAAAGGTGCTCTATGAAGCTACATTTCTTTGAAGTTAGTTATGATAAAGCTTCGTTACGGAGCAATAGATTTGTATCTATACTTAAAAAAACTTACGCGGAAATCACGCGCATTAAACACGTGATAAAAACGCCGTATATACTTTCCGTTAAATTGCAGATGCATTAAAGATTTTCATTCTCTGAATTACGTATGATGTTAAAAACGTGGAAAAATACGCAAATAGTTTTTATTGATTATTAATATATTACTTGTGATTAATGATATCATTATGTAATAACAGGAATATTCTTATGAAATCCTTATAAAAACTGATGATAAAAGCTTCTACTGATTTTATTTCAAATTACATTACATAGAAATAACTTCAATATAGAGATATTTTTAGATAGTTTTTAGAGGTATTACAAATCTAAATTTTGTTTTCTGGTGAACGATTTTAGAAATAACAAAGTTAACGTTTAATTTTATTAATTATAAAATTCAATTAATTAATCGCCTACAATTTCTAATAGTGTTAGATCTCAATTGCAAAAAATTCTTCATCAAAGCGAATATTATTTTAAAAATCATAGTATTTAGTAAGTTTTGCGTTTCTTTCGACATAACCATTTTACTCTATCTCATACATTTAATCGATGACTTTTATTGCAAATTTCTACTAATGTTTCCACGCATTTCGTATGATTGCTTCATCCGAAACAAATCGAGCTTAGGAAAAGTCACTTTATGTACGTCGTGAAAGGTATTTCGTTTATTTTTCACTAATGATTGCATTTGATGTCGTAATTCAAGGTGGATTTACGTACGTATTGAGCTTTTTAAAGTGTGTCGCGAGATTTGCGTGTGCCAGATTGTTCTTAGTCGCGTTCTTAGAGCCGTGACAGTCTCTGAACATAACAGACGAAAGTGTCGCCGTTGTTGACGCGTGTCCTGCTGTTTTCCTCTCAATAATAGGAAATATACAAATTAACTTGGTAATTATTGCCAAACAAGTAAATTAAAACCAGGAAAGTTAGCAAATATTTTTTATGTACATGTATAAGATATTCTATCCTTTTTTTACTGTTAATGACACATTTGTTGACACATTTGTAAACAGTGTAATTCTTAAAATTAAAGTATGCTAAGAATAAATTTAAACAGATAGTTTAAAACTGCGAAAACTGGCGAATCAAGTTTTGTGCGTTTTGTTCTCTTCATGAATTTTGATCACTACGAAAAACAAATTGATTCAGTATTGAAACAAAGTAGATCGAATTAAAATCAGCGCGATCGGAAAATACCAATCTTTGCGATCCGCTGCATCTCACTTGAAATAAGTACTCGACTGCTTACTACCCGTTCCAGATATCGGAGGTGAATGATCACTAGTTGTGAGAGGAACGAGGCAATCTCTACGCGCAATGAAGTGGTATTTGCGGTATCGCGCATAACGAAATTTTTATCCTTATTTAGAAATCACGTCGGTAAATCTAGATTAACCTGGTTTATCTGAGCAAATCTTTCCCGAACTACTATGTGAATATAATTTCTTTCAAAAATATCGATAAAATTTCTTTATCTTTCGGCAAGATTTTTTAATTGCAAATTATATCCTTGAAAATAATATCTTGAAATGCTTACATTGCATTTATTTCCATGGCATTTTTATTAAAATAAAATTTTTAATTAATACGTTTTTTAATTAAATTTGTTTCTTTTTTCAAAATCTTAGGAAGGCGCAGGTATAGTCTGGTAAAATATGAACACTTTCATTACAGTAAAAATAATGAAAAAAATAATCATTTGCTTCTGCATCTTATACGCGAGTTTCTATCTAATATTTATACGAAAAATTCACATTAAATAATTTTCTTTAGTTTTCGCTTTTATTGAGAAAAAGAAAAATAGATTGCTTACGTGAAATATAAAGGAAGTTGTTTACATGATTATATTTCTTATTTATGTGTCCGGTTGATCATGAATGTCAATACTTTATATTTATCAACTATGTTTATGCGCGTACATACTTCAACATAATTAAATTGTCAACACATCAATTTGTCAAATACTTGATAAATGTCATTTTATGTTTATGTGACAACTAAGTATTATGATGCTATTACAATGTTGTATATTGCATCATTCACATGACATTGATATTCCTATTGACTCGATAATTATTTCCGAATCTCTCGGGCTAACCTGAAAACGAATATTTGTTTGAACTTTGTACTCCATATATAGATATAGAGCTTTATCATACTATATTATCGTATCATTTTGTGTAAATTAAACACTAAGATAATACAGAAATTCATGATTGATAAATAAATTCGTATTCTATCGACACGTGACATGACAAGCACTTATTTTTACAGGCTATAAATAGCGTAGTATTTATGTTTATTTTGATTCACTTCACATTTCAGAGTAAAATTATAGTTATCGATGTTTACTTATTTCTAAGATTCACGAGAAAACAGCTTTCAATTAAGGGACAAAAACTCTTATGCCTATTTCCACTAACGCAGATTAACTTCGATCTCAGTTTAACTTACTCTTTATCTTTCTTTAATTCTAAGAATTGGAAAAAGATAAAGAGTAAGTTAAACTGAGATCAAAGTTAATCTACATTGATGGAAATGGGCATTAATCTTTCAAATAATTCTGCCGTTTAGCTTTAAAAAAAAGTAAAAGCGAACTTTCGTCTATAAGTGTTAATCATACTTTCGCTACAAACATATGACTAATTATGGCTAATGAAATTTGAACTTTCGCAATTTACTAAAGAATTCGCGAGAGACTAAGAATTTGGATTTTATTGAATTATTGTTTTTGAAAAATCGTGAAACATTATTTCAATAATCCATTTAATCTTTCCTATCAATAATATGTACATATCTGCCGATTTTATGTAAAAAAATGATATTTACATTGCTTACAATAAAATTAAATACAGAATATTTCTCTTTCGCCTGCATATGTTTTTAGATAATAGAACATGTTACGTTAAAATTGATTTAATCTAAGATTTGAAAGATTTGTTTGTTACTTATAATTGCGAAAGATATTTTGCATTCTGTGCGCGTAAAGATGTAGAGAAATAAAAGATTAAAAAAGCATTGATGTTCTATCATATGCGTTATGTTTTATGCAGAAAATCTGTTTATTTCAATCCATCAATTTTTATGTAACTATCTAAAAAAATGTATGGTAATGATGACTTAGGGCCTGCGCACAATAGGACAAATATTAAATATTAAATATTAAATATTAAATTTTACACAGGAGAGAAAGAGAGAAAAGATCTTTTCTCTCTTTCTCTCCTGTGTAAAATTTAATATTTAATATTTAATATTTGTCCCATTGTGCGCAGGCCCTTATGATGTCGAAACTTTACTAGTTTTTGAGCGAGCGAAAGAGAGAGAGAGAGAGAGAAGGAGAGAAAAAGAGAGAGGAAAATTTTTTTAAATTTCTAGAGTAAATTATATCTTTCGATTATCTTACCTTCATTAACGCAAATCGCTGATCGTCCGCCAATTTCAATGACATTTTCTTTGTTTGAACACTGTTAACGATTTGATCTTAATAACGTTCCTTCAGTTGTAGCTCGTTGGTAAATGATTCTTTGTATTTCAAGATCTTCCGAGCTGACCTTCGGTACCTTAGCTATAGTTACAAGGTTAAAGAATAAATATCTAATCGTATAATCGTATTAATTGTGATCTCGCGAATTGCATATTTTTATCAAGATATGAGGTATCTTTGTGCGTACATCTTTTCTTGTATATCACTTGTTATTGTTAAAATACGTGATAATACATGCGTGATCGATAGATGTAGAGCATAATGTTTTTATTGGTATTAAATCTATTTCTTTGTCTCAATTGAGACTAAAGTTTAAGAAAATGCAATTTACGATTAATTTTAATCAATAAACAATGAAATATGAGAAATTATTATATTTAATTAATGATTATTTATTTTGTTCTTTGAACTTTAGCTAATTATACACATATAGTATATCGAATTCGAGGTGTATCAATTCAATGTTCAATAAGATATGAACATCTTTATTATCATTTCTTCAATTATATATTGCAACAATTATTCACAATTTACTAATCGCTCTAAAAATCTAGCTAACTAAAATTGCATTATCCTTATCAGTTGATATGGTAGAACTGCAACGTGTAGTTTTTATTGAATATTATCGTATTTGAATTATGCATGAAAAATAAATTATGTAAGGCATAGAAGTATTTTATCGATACAATATTTAAGTGACGTATAGAGATATATCGCTTTTTTAATCAATTCTGAATATGATACTTATAACGATAGGTTAAAGTTTAAATAAATACTATTCACGATACTTCTATACAATAAACAGTGAAGTATGACAATTTATCATATATTTCATTAATAATGATTAATTATTTTGTCTCTAGCTATTTTGTTGATTTTAATTATATGCATAGAATATGCCTAGAAGGTATATCAAGGTATCAATACAATGTTCAATAAGATATGAATATCTGTATTATCATTATTTTAATTATATAACGATAATTATTAGCAATCCATTGATTGCGCCAAAACAATTGATAAAGTTTGTTTCATTATTAGATCATATGGTTTAACTGCAACATATGATTTTCATTGAATATTATCATGTTTGAAGTAATATTGCATGAGGAAATAAAATACGAACAATAGTTCACACTACTTAATAAATATTTATATCCCATCGAGAAACCAATTATTACAATTAGCATTATCATTACAATTTCCACTAATTTATAAATAAAAAAAACAACAATATTTAAAGATAATACAATGTTTAAGAAAGAAATGTTTGACATTTTAAATTTATTTTAAATTTAGATATTCAAGCATTCTTTTGGAACGTTGTGTTATTACTGACATTATTATTTGTCAAATCATAGCGCGCGTATAAGACGTACAAAATAACAAACAGATTACCTAAATAATTTTCTTTCGTAGATAATGAAATGTATGTGTTTATTATATGAAGTATTGCAAACTGTATCTTGTATTTTATATCTTCGTGTAAAGATCACTTTATAAAAGACACAAAACGCAAGTCGCAAATGCGAATACAATAGCTAAAGAAGTTATTGACGTTTTTCTCTGATAAGTCATTGCATTCGCATTTGCGACATACGACCTGCATTTTTACAACGGTATATTTTTATATGATAACATTCAATGAGAACCATAATTTTGTAATTGAACTACGTACTCTGATAATAACGCGTAAAAGATACAAACACATCTCTCGTGACTCTAAATCAATTAAATTATCGTTCAGAAGCGCAACCTAAACGTTTATAAATATTTGAAAACACAGTACCGAAAGTGCTCGTAAAATTCAAAAGTTGCCAGAAATCGCGAACATCCCTCGAAGACTAGTCGACGGTGTTTATTCACTTCGGCGAACACAAACGCAGGAACCACCTCGCGATCGCGACTGCTCGGCGTCGACTGTGCTCAAGTTGATGCCGCAACAGGTGTCCGTCGCGGCGACCGCGATTTCTGCGTATGTGCGAGCGGCTCGCGAATGCGTCTGCACGCGCTTTGCCTTCACTTGACGCGATCGCGCTCGCGGAGAAGGTGAGATAGATGTATCGTCACGGGGCAAACGGCACCGATGGAATGGTACCGGTCCATTCTCGACGATGGCAAGTTTCCAAGTGCGCCGACCGCCCCCACCACCGGCCAACCCGTCCCGATCACCTTCGTCGTCGTCGTCGTTGTCGCGACGCCGTTCGACGGTGGAGCTGGTGCGTCCGGTCTCCCGACGTTCAAACTCGTTCGACGGGCCGTCGGACTCGGGCTCCGGCTCTCCGATCCGGTCACCAGTTGCGTTTCGACATCCTGACCGGACGCAGGCACGTATATGACGTTAAGCGTCCGTCACAACCGCCTCCACCACCATCACCATCATCACCATCATCACCACCACCAGCACTACCATATTGCCGTCATCGTCACTGTCACAGAATGAGGCCTATGCGGTCGGTGCGACGCGAGTACACCATGCTCTGGCGTCGGTACTCTGACGAGTCCGAGCTCGGCATGTGCATGGCGCTCCGTGAGTAGCCGCTGTGAAGGCTTCTTTTGGAGGAGTCCCAAACGATTCCCGAGGGACGGACGATGTTAATGCTTAATTCCTGATCTATTTATAATCTCTGTGTTTCGTTCTCTTCTGTATTACTAATGTCCCTGCACGTGCGACGTGAGGCAATAATAAATCTGTCTTTATTTGGCTCACAAACTTGAGAAATCACGATGTCTTTTGTGTCGCGGTACACGTGCATAGAATTATTATATCAAAGATTTATCTTGAAGATTTATCATTTCAAGTTTGCATTTAGGTAGCTTTAAGTGCTACCGTTCGATTTATTTATCTAATCAAAATGATAATGAAATCATTCATTCTTGAGTGACGAGCTAATGAATTTTTTATGTGATTGTTTTTAACGTCGTTTGGAAAAAATTGAAAATTTAATCATTTATAAATCTGATCGTTTGATCTTTAATCTGAAAGATTGTCATAAAAAAAAACATTAAAACTTCACGACAGGAGAAATTGTAACGCGATTTTGTTTCAAGGACAGTTTAATGTCTAACAAGTTGCGCTATGACGTAATCGTTCCTCATTTACGCTGTAATCATACGATTCTCCGTAACAGAGGATTCAGAACTTGATTCGCACATAAGTGGAAATTTTCTAGTCGACTCGACGAATAGTAGGTAACTAATTCACGTATAGCTCTCGGTCACGCTTTTACCATGACGTGCGTTGTGTTGCAAGTAAAATGATATACCGCTGCTTTTCATTAATTCAGCAGCGAGTTAAAGTTTCACTGAACGCGGTATGTTTAGAACATCGTGACAAACTAAAAAACCTAATGAAATCATGCATCGATTAACGATTAACCGATGCTCTTGTAATAGTGATTGTTGGTTGATTATATATGTCCGCGGAATCAGCAAGTCATACTATTGCATCCTTTCGATAGATTATGAAAAGTTTCTTTATTAACTTTTTGCTTAGAAACAAACATAACTTTTGCATGAAACTTTTGCAAAATATCGTTTTTATATTACCTACACGATATCAAAGACGTGCACAATGTGTTGCTAAAAGAGAAGAAAAATATGTATCTGTTTTATAACAAAACCTGTTCATTGTTTATATCTATCGATTAATGCTTTAAGCTAGTATGTGCATACATAATCTGATCTTATATTTAAGATTATTTTAACTCGGTAATAGTCACTCTATTTTTTGTTTTACGTAAACGATTGCTTGAGGTGATTTTTACAATTGAAAGTTATTGTTATTAACTACACGTTATGTATTATTGTTTGTTCTATTGATTTATTAATATTTTAAGACATTGTGTATATAGATTTAATATGAAAAAAAAGTAAGAAGGAACCAAGAAAATAAACAAATGAAAGAAACGCATTAAGCTTATTATGATATATTTCTAAACAGTAAAGATATCGGTTAATAAAATGCTTTTACATATTGCGGGTTTAACTAGGATTGATATTTAAAGGTTTGTAAAAGATAATTTTTAGAAAAATAATAAAATATAATTCATTTTATAGCATTTTAAAATGAGGTTGAAACCAGTATTTCCAGTCCATTCTTAAGACCGGTCTCTTTTAAGACTGTCGCTAGTACCATGTTAGGATATTATTAATTATAATATATCTTTGTGATTGATTCATGACATTTTATTGTACTTAAGACAATCTAAATATAAGAATGGACTATGAATACGTGTCTAAGTCGCTATTACATAAAGTATTTACATTGTATTTGACAATCTGAATATAAGAATGGACTATGAATACGTGTCTAAGTCGCTATTACATAAAGTATTTACATTGTATTTCCTCTTGCAGAATTATTAAAAATGGTTTATTTTTATTAGCTTTGTTTATCTTATATAAATATAAGATATTATATATAATACATATACATGTGAAGTATTTTTCAATTAAAAAAAAACATTTATAGAAACATCATATATGAACTTTTTTTATTATATAAACATAAAGATGTTATTAGCTTATAATACTTTTTAACTCAAATTTTCAAACTCATATTATTTCGAATTTATAATATGAACTCTTACCATATTTGATTGATTTTATAAACGTAATGATCACCTTCAGTCACCTTGAATGGTTTTTATATCACTTGATTTCAACAGTTTAATACTATGAATATATGAGTTACTTGTTTTTATTGTATTGAATCACAGACTTTGAATAAAAGATATAATAAATATGGATTTTGGACCAATAAAAAAAATTTACTGTGATGTGAGCTTCGGCGCTGAAATGTGAAAAACACTTCAGTGACTATTCTTGGGTTAAGTGCGATCTTGAGACGCTGTTCAATCATTTCATTGATTGAATGAAGAAGATCGAAGATAAATTCTTCCAAGAAGATTTTATATTCTTGCTTATATATGAAACAATGAATTGTTGATTTGATAGTCATTTTTTTCTGTGTAATGATACAGTCGTGACTCTCCTTCAGTCACCTTGAATAATTTTTATATCAGTTGATTTCAATAGATTAGTACTATGAATATATGAGTTACTTGGGATGGTAAATTTAAAATTCATATGCTAATAAATATTGATAACTTTATATGCACATCACAAATTAATGATGGGCTAAACAGTTATTTTTACCATTCGGTTATAACCGTTACTGTTATTTCAAAATA